>JAVQJL010046316.1:0-27637 GCA_036024295.1 Nannoperca obscura
CCCCCCCCCCCAGCAAAATCAATTTGACAAAGATAAAAAATGTAAAGGATATTTTAAGGCCACGTGAAGCTGGAAACATGCATGCACAGCACCAGATGTTTATGACTGGATCTTAGAGAAAAAAAAGATTAAAAAACAACATCAGTGATGTTATCTGCTGGTGAGTTTAGTGTCTGTTGTTTAAAATCAAAAAGCCAGTTCATGTCAAGTCAACTTCATCATACTACTTAAAAGCCTCAGCTGACCCCCTCTCTGTCTCTCTCTTGCACTCTGACTTCCTACTAACAAATGATTTTTAATGCCTTGGTCTCAGCAAAGTTGATGATGAGTGAAGATCAATTCCTCATTTCAACTGTTGCCGCTTTGCTGAGACTCACGCAAACCATGTTTGTAGTGCTTTTCATATTTTGACGTTAAAACTGCTGGTCGTTGTCCAACAGTTAATATTGTAAAACATAAGAGACAGTCAGAAAAATACAATTTATTGAAATATAAATAGAAACATATTTTTGATGCCACATGCACAGGTTGTCTTTTTCATTGCAATACAAACTCAGACAGATACACAGACTGGCAACCGCTGTGACAGAGCTGTCAGTATTAACACTTCACAGTGGGTTTGGCATGAGTCCAGACAAGTTGAGAAGACTAGAATAGCTTCTTTCTCTAGAGACCTTGAGAAAAAGAAAAAAACTTTCCTCCAGTTCTCAGAAATGATGAGGAACTCACCAGCTGACTGATTCAGCTACTTGAGGTTAGTGTGTGTCAAGAATCTCATATGGCCAGAATGACATGAGGTCAAACAATGGTACATGAGCTCAAAGGTTTATTTCCTCAATAAATCCGTCAGAAAGTGTTGTTTTGCAAAGAAACGCTAAATAAAATTTCAAAGTGTGGCCCTAAAATGAGCAGCGGGTGTTGGACTGTAACTTAAAGACAAAGATACTGGCCATATAGGTCACTCTCCTTCTTGTGATATAATTTACATACAAACACATAGGCAGCTTTTTAATGTAACCGCTGGTGGAAGCGGTGCACAGTTGAACTACTTTTTATATTGTTGGGTAATATTTCCCCTTGAAATGTAATGCAGCAGAAGTATAAAGTAAGTAAGTATATGATTATGATTAACGATCCTTACTTAGACCTCCTGAGATTGTACCATAATAAGACAATAATAAACAGTGAAATCACTTAACAATATAATAATGTGACTTTTGAATTTTCCAGGAAGCTCAGCAATGCCTTTTCAACCTCACTCTTGCCACCTTGTGATCGCACACTACAACTGCTGTTCAGCACGCTGACACCTCTGCTGCAGATGGATGCATAATAATAAAGAGTGGAATAATTGACAAAAACAGACAATTGTTCAAAAAGCAGTAGTTTATTTCATTCTGTGTTCAAATCATTTTTTCTGGCTCTTAGAAAAGAAGTATGAACAAAGCCTTTAATTGCTACAAACTGGACAAATTCACAGGACAGCAAAAACTTCCAGCAGCGCTGAGTGCCAGAAGTTTGGAGTTAGAGTTATCTAATCACACAGCTACCTCTGGGGGTTCAAATCGGTGTCTGTCTGAATGACTTTATCCCTCTGTTTTAGTGAACGGCAAATAACATCAGTCTCAGACACCATCACCTCAAATATCCCCCAAATTAAATATCAACAGCCACGGTGTGTTTCCACACACATTTCAACACATTAAAGACACACACTACAACCTGGAAACAAAAAACACTTCTCAAGTAGTAACTCAAAAAGTAACTAAACTTCTTTGGTTTATATATTGTGAACTCCAGAGATGTAATAAATTATACTGTTAATGCTCCTACATACTAGATCTTTCTGGCACATTTACAGCAGCCAGTGAGAATCCAGACAGAGTGTAAATGTCATTATCATGTATATCCATGCTAGAAAAGAGACCACACTGTTAACGTCATATGGACATTTTACGTGGATGAAGAAAACAATTCAAAGGTGTGCATTTGTGGTAGGATGTCATTCATTTAACTACAGTTTACAGTTTAAGGAATGATAGTAGTTTTAAGGTTAAAGCAGCCACTTAATTTCTCCAGTAATGCAGTACAGCAGTTATATATAACTGAGCGGGAAGCAACAGGATGCTTTGATTTCCTTTTCACCCCTAACAGCTTTACCACCATGCATCCTGTTCATGGCAAATGTACAGAAAAAGAGAAATGAAAGATGTCAGATTAGGGTTTGTTTCGGTTATTTATGTATGAGGGTTATTTTTTCCACATGTCAAAGCAGTTTGTCACTGCTTTTTACGCTACATCCAGCTTTCCCTGCTGAGGTAACAGTTTGGGCACTGCTATTAAATTTCAGTTTCAAATACTGTCCCACTTTGTGATTTCTACTGAAAGATGTGTCATTGTAAAATTGTTGCAAAAGGCTGTTTTAGGGTGGAATTCCTTGTTCAGAGAGAGGAATCATATTATTTAAGACGCACAACTCTCACAGCCGAGACAAGCAGGCTTGTGTAATTTCAACACACAAGTCATATTAAAAGATTGCATCCTACATCTGAAATAATTGTTTTGGGGGATTTTTGATACAAATTCTGAATGAAAAAATAAATTGATCAATGTGAACAATAAGTTTTTGATAGCTCAGAAAAATAAAAAGGCTCAGCTGTCAAATCAATGCTGATGGCATTTATGCACAGCATGATCCGAACGATTGGGCCAATCTGTTGTTGTTGACTAATAGCGTTGCTTCAAGCTTGCACAGCCATCATCCTGCTGGTGTAAAATTAAATACCCTTTGAGGGCTAATGAGAATGTAATGTAAATTAATGAGATCAATAGTGAGTGTGGGAGAGAGGGGAACTACAGCTGGAGAAATAAGGCACAGTCCATTATTGGACCCTTTATTAAGAAAGGCATACTTGTCCAATAAGAATACATTATAATTATAAAGTAGTTGTACTTTAATCTGAGCAGAGTGCTTTGGGCTGATAAACAGCTTCAGCAGACAAGTCTTGCTCTTTTTCTTCTGTCTCATTAATTTTGTGCTTTCTCCTTCTATCACAGGGCGCGCACGCATGCACACACACACACACACACACACACACACACACACACACACACCCACACACACTTTTGATTTTATTACCGTCACAGCACAGTTGCATTCCATTACTGGATGGTTCCAAAAATCACTCGAGAACAATGAAATCAAAAGCAGGGCTAGAGCTCCCATTGAAATGTATGCTGGTGTCAGCGGTGGTGCATGCAGCCATTGAAATTACATGAACACTCAAATGCATTCACTTAACAACGCATGTAATAGCCTGCAGGCAGTGACAGCACAATCACTACCCTTACTTTTCTCAATGTCTCCTCCATATAGCGTTAAGAAAAGTCTAGAATCAAACAATGTTTTTTTATCTGTGAATCATTTCTGGTTTTGTACTTCAAAGTATGTGCAGTTTTTTATTGCCACTGGTGCCTGTGCAGGACTGACAGCTAGAGTTTGATGTAGGATGTTGAAGCTGCAGCTCTAAAGTCAACAGAAACGTAGCAGCTTGTAAGGCGAAATCCCTCAAAACTGGAACTGCGCCTCAATCTCTTGCTCTCTTTTGCTGTCCAAACACAAAATATGTGAGTGGGCTTTGCTTTGCGGTCCATCCAATCCGTGCACACACAGATGTACAATACACACACATTCTGGAGGGTGATTTGCCTGAGAGTCTCGCAGGGGTGAATCCCATGGTGCAGCACATTAGTGTGTGGACAACAACACATTATAGGGAAGCCTTGGGCCATTTTAGATTTTTCTGAAACTCTGTATAGTTGATTATGTGTGTGTTGAGTTTATGTGTTTAAACAGCTGAGTTTAGCTATTTTCCTTTGAAAGGGCGAGAAGAAGTCCCGGGATTAAGTTCAGTGTTGGCCAGCATCTGCTCTGCTGAAGTGTCCTTGAGCAAATGAATCAATTCAATTGAATTCAGGTTTATTTATGTAGCATCATATCATAACAAAGTTATCTCAGGGCATTTCTTTGTACAGAGCAGGTCAAGACTAACTCTTATTTATGTTGGTTATATATATATATATATATATATATATATATATATAATCTTCACCTTAAGAACATTTATCAGCTGCAGTATTCTGGAGCTGATACATTTTCAGACCTCTGACTCTGACTACAGCCCCTTTTATAGCCCTCAGGTCCTACTATGATGAATAAGACTTGAACTGTAATTTGGGATCAGTACCTCTTTTCAAAACCATGTCCTAAAGGTATTTTACCATGGTGCACTTTTTCAGTGCATTCAGCGAGGGATCAATTTGCCTGCAAAGATAAAACAGGTCACTGGTTGGGCCACACATGTACGTAAAAAGAAAACACCCAATCTTGAAATTAGGATTAATTTGGATTTCTTTTAGCACACTGTAATCATGGATGGATGACTGAATGGGCCTACTGGTCATAGGAGGGACAGATTTGAAGCCAAACAAATATCTACAAAGAGATGCAAAATTATCTCAGAGACAAAATAATGACAAAGAAAAGCAAAATTACTACAAGAAAAAATGACAGAGACTACAAAGAACAACAAATACAACAAAAACGACTAAAAACAGACTCAAAATGATGACAAAGAGATGCAGAACGACCACAAAAAGACACTAAAAACAACTACAATGAAACGTAAAATGACCACATGATGCAGGCGTTGTGTTCTTTTGTCGGGGTTTCTTGCTTCTATCCAGGTGGGGGCCTTTAACTCATCTGTGCCCAGTAGCCCGCTGTTTCATAATCCAACATGATTATAGTGTGTTTTAAGGTCACATGCATTCAGTGACACTCTACTGGACGTTACCATTCACGTATGACCCCTAAACCACATCTTTCTGAAAGGCACATGACAGATCAGTGGGTTTTCACAATATCATCACCTCCCATTCAGCTTTCTTTTATCCTTCTTTTCATCCCTGAGTGCATATAGCCAGAGGCCAATCTGCTCCTCTTCCTCTACTCTCCACTTGTCCTGTCTAATGCCCTCTGTCATTATCACTCCATCCTTTTCTTAGTATACCGTTCTCCCCAATTTCATTCTTTGTCTCCAGCTCTCACAAAACCCATCTTCTCCCCCTCTTTTTTCCCCCCAGTTCTTCGTCCGCCGGCTGCGGTAAGTTATTGCTCCAAAGTTAATTGCAGTATCCTTACTGCAACACACCAACACAGGATTGGATTACAGTGTGATTTAATGGATGGAAGGAGATTTCCTCCACTCTGAAATTGATTGTTTGCAGGGACTGGCTGCTTGTGACAGCTTGACATGGGTTCTACGTGTATTTGTTAGTGGCTCTGAAAGGTTACAGTTGTGTCATAAAATCTGATGGTTTCACTTATTTTCCTCCATTGAATCAAAGCAAAGGATTACAGCCTAAACATACCTGCTTCTATGCTCTCTACCTCTTTGCTTGTGTCCTCCATCTCTCTTTTCTACTGTGTTTGCTCCTCCTCTCTTTCTTCTCTGCCTCTGCCTCTGTCCTTCCTTTCTCCCTCCTCTTTCCAACTTTCCTCTCCCTCCATTCCCTGCAATCCCTCCTCCTCCCCTCAAACATCACACAATCCCCTCCTATCCCAATCTAGCACCCCCCCTCTCTCCCTCTCTCTTCCTTTATCTCTCCCTCCCTCTCCCTTTCTCCCCTTCATCTCACCTCCAGCCATCCAGAGCACCCTCCTCCTCCTCTTTGCACAGCCCTCGTCCACTTTCTCTCTCTCTTTATACCTTTCACTCTCTCTGCTGTCTCTTGCCTTTAATCTCTCTTTCTCTCTCTTTCTCTCTCTTTCTGTTCTCCACTTCTCTTTAGCCGGCAGAAGCTCGCAGGCTCGCCACTCTTCCTTCAACCACTGAGGATTCAGAAGCACCCGGGACTAAGACTCTGTCACTGGAGGTAAGTGTCTACAGCATGTCTGTGTGTGTTGTTGGTGGTCATTAACCTCTCTTGCATCAGCTACTGCTTTAAAAAGGCAGATGGAATGACTGGTTAAAAGAAGAGAGAATAAGGAAAGAGAAAAAACGATGTAGTGGACAAAGCCAGCTGTTCTGCAGTATATGGGAGAGTGACATGACAAGAGGGTGAAAAAGATGTAAAAGAGGCAAATAGCACTCCATGATGATGATGATGGTGATGATAGAGTTGATGGTGTGTCAGGTGAAAAAGTAAAAGAAAAGCTTGAAAAAAGAAGGGCTATTTTGATGCAGCAGTCAGAAGCGAATGCTGCATCAAAAATGATTTTAAAAAACCAGAGAGTTTAAAAAGATGGAAAGAAAAGCAAAAATTTCAATGAGGGCGTGAGGGAAAAAAAACAAATCAAAACACCAAAAATGAAGCAGAGAGTGAGAAGGATATTTCAAGTAAAGGAGGAAAGTCTGAAAATGGGATGGTGATGGTTCCCTGGTGTAGCAGCTGCCTGCCTACAAATGCAGCGGTACCTGCCTCCTCCTCTCCCGTAAAAATCCCATTCACAAACAGGACCTGAAAACAGGAGATGGTGATTGGTTCCCCGAGCGCTGTGTCTGTGTGTGCTTCATCGTATGTGTATGTGTGTGTAAGAAAGAGAGCGGGTGGGGGGGCTATTACATTCCTGTGCTGCTGATGCTGAGGCTTGAATGAAACTGCAGGGTATGCGCTTCTGCTTTAACATTACCTTTAACGCACAGTCCATTCTATATATGAATGTAGAGATGGTGAGAGGTGCATAGTGACACTGCATTTTCATTTGTGGATCCGTTTTTTTTATTGTGACAATGACGGACAGATTCAGACTCAAACTTATTTTTCCCCCCAAACTCTTTCTCCCTCATTGCGTCATTCTCAGCGCTGTTACAGATTGTCTCCACGCCACCGTCACAGCCACTATCTCGCTGTCACCGCCAACCCTGCCAGATTAACAGCTGTCCAAACTGCTCTCCTGCCTCGCCAATGCTGGCCAATTAGAAAGTGACATTTGTTTGGGGAGAGGCGGGGGGGCTGTTGGTGCGTTAGGCTTGGAGTGCAGGGAGGTGATGAATAAGGGAGAGACATGGATGTGAGAAAGGGAGGAGGAGGAGAGAAGGGCAAGTTCAGATACCTTCTCAAGTCGCAATGTAGAGAGAGAAAGACAGAACGAGAGATGAGAGGGAAAAAAAGCTGAAATTTGACAATGAGTTTACGGAATAGATGGAAGAAGATGTTGAGATATTTCCCAGAATAAGGGAACATTTTGACTGTCCTGGGGCACTAGAGAACATTTTCGAACTTATCCTTGAGGCATCTTGAATATCATAAGCAAAGTTCGTGGATAAGATATTTTTCTCTGAACTGCAAATGTGAACCTCTCGGTCAGAATCAGAAGGAATCTGAAGACAATGAATGTCTACACACTTTCATGGCAATCCATCCAATAATTGTTGAGATACTTTAGTCTGGTGGACCGATCAAGATTACCATCCCTAGAGCCATGCCGCTAGCATTGCTAAAAAGTAAAACTGGATAAACAAAATAAAATGAATGAAATTATATAATAGTGTCCTTGAGATTATATATAATTATATTATTTATATTGAGATATAAAATCAGTTTAGCTGACATTTAAAAGGAAATACAAAGGTAGTGGTGCAGATTATGAATGGTCCTTAAAGGGTAACGTTTGGTTTTAAATCCACACATAGGAACTTTTACTTCTGACCAAAGCGTGCACCATTGCACGAATGAACTGTATTATGGAAGCAATGGGAAGCCAAAGAAGGGATGCTAAAATTGGGATTCTGTGTTTCAGAATCATTTCTGGAAGATGGCTTGGTCTTGGGAGGCAGGAGGCCAAGCTGTCTCACTCATTCTGTCACCCTCACTTGAGAAAAGAGCACATACATAAATAGCCATTGTTGTTTCATAAACGTCTTATACTGGACCCTCCCCCCCTGCTCCTGGCGTTATCTCTCTTCACTCTTAAACCCACACATCGTACGTCCTCATAAATTATTTCCCCACTTCCCCATTAGATAAAAAAGTCAAACGTGATGCATAGCGGCATATCTTCTCCCAATTTCATGGGAATTTAGCGCTTTAATGAGCACGGAGCTCTGTGGAGTGCGAAATACTCAGGTGTGATATGATGCTCCTTGGGGAGGAAACCTCACAGTGTGGGCATGGGACATTTGTGTGTGGGAGATGGTTATGTATGTCTGTGTATGAGCTCAAGAAGACAAGACGGACAGGTGGAAGTCTGAATGAGTGTGTGAGAAGGATAAAGAAAGACAGAAAGAAAGGTGTGTGTGTGTGTGTGTGTGTGGGTCTGTCCAGTACTGATGCTGCTGTGTTGAGGGGGCCGTGGAGAACCAGTGAAGAATACTTTTCAGACTGCTGTCTGTGGGATTGGGACAGGTGGACTGGGCAAGGTATACAAGTACCATGACAGTCAGACTCGGGGTGTGTGATACGTGTGTGTATTGACAATATGTGCTCTAGGCGATCCTATTAAGCGCTCTGATTAACTGCAGCAGTGCTGCCAAATGCTGGTTTGAGATGGCTCTGTCAGTTAAGATGAAAAAAAAACAGCAAATCTGTGTGCGCGTGCATTTCTCTCTATCACAATTCATGGATCCAGACACAGTCCTTCACAGTGACACATTATCACCTCTCGCACATTGTTGTCATCACATGCGCTGAACTGAACGGACACCTTCATATGTTAATTGTCACAACAAACGTAAAATCCATCACTGTGTTCTCCCTCGACATCTAGGGGCTGATAACCTGTGATTTTGTTTATATCTCCACATAATGGCTCCTGATTTAGTCTTTTATGAGGTGAATGATCCAAAGATCAATGATTTGTTTTAAAAGACTGTGCTAAAATGTGTCCTCACACTCAATAATTATCATTAATGGGGCGTGCAGATATCTGCCCTGATGTTCCTACAAATTAAAAATCAATCTAAAACTGTGAAATAATTTAAAATATAATTAGGTTTAATGTAGGGTAATTTTAAATGTAAAATTCTCAATTGGTTTAATTTCGGACTCTTTCAAACGGCACTAATGTAAAACAGGACTAATAGTGTTAATGTGTATATAAACAGTATGTTTGTGTGCATTCCTGTGTCTTGTTGGGGAGCCCATCCTTTGTCCTACATTGCCAATTGCCCTCTGGTAGTTTTCTTTCTCTCCTGTGCTGTTCATCGTTGTGTGGAGGCTTGACTGTTAATGTCAGTGAGTAGGATGGAAGCCTGTCAGTGGGTGGACTGGATAGGGAAATGTCATTTTACTGGGATAGATAGAGGGCTGGATGTTTGTGTGGGCTTGTTATCGTAGATGAGGAAAAGGGTCAGTTAATTGTGAGTCGCCAGAAGGAAGCACAGTGCTTCTATAGAAAAACATCCATGGAAAGATGCACCCTGGGAAAAGGAAGAAACATTTTCTCTGGTGCATTTCCTTTTATCTTGGTTTTTTTTCTTGACCTTTTTATCATCAGCATAATCTTTTTCCTTTTATTTTTCTCCCCTACTCTTCATTCCCTACTTTCCCTCATTGTTTCCACCACCTGTGAGCTGATATATAACTGTAAGATACATTGTGAATGCCTTGCATATGACTACCTCGTCGACACGGTTTCTCCACCCCTTAAGAGGTTGTCTGGATAATTAAAACACCGTTCCCAGCCACGGCACTGAGGTCGCTCAGAGACAATTTGCATTTGCGCTGATTTTGTCATGAAAAGCCCAATTAACCTGGTGTCCACGGCCCTTGTTAAAAGGCATTAATTAAAACACTGATTTTGATAAGAGAATGAAGATGATGATTCTTTTTTTTTTTTGCTGAGGTGATACGTTTATGAAAAGAAGGAAAACTGGGAGTTTGGTGGCATTCAGAAACAGGCTTCAAGCAAAGCCATCTAGGTTGATTACACATACAATTTCTGATAGACTGTTGCATCATGGGTAACTGAACATTGTTCCGCAAACTGATACAAATACATTATACAGGTGCACAAACACACGATGCAGGGCAGGTCACAGATGACTTGAATTTCTCGCCTTCCCAAACCCTCCCGCCGAACAGCCAATCCCATCTACACAATACACATACAGGTGTTAAAAAATGATATCTTAATGGACCTAGACAGAAAGCTGTGATAGGCAGACGCTCTCTCTGGAGTCGTCACTGGTGAGTCTTCATCGCCAAGGTCAAGGACAGATGTGACAGTGTGAGGCGGCTGGCGTCTGGAGAGCGCCTGATGGTCTCGCTGATACGCGGGATGATCACTGAAAAACGTGTCCGACGCTGCCGGTCTGGGGCTTATTACTATGTGTGTGCTTGTGCTCCTGCAGACACTGGTGTAATGCTATGCGTGTATGTGCACAAGTCATTGTCTGTGTGGGTGGCACCAGTGCTGGACCCGAGCCACCTGCTAATAAGGAATTATGAGTGTGAAGTGAACAGCATCTATTGAAACATCAGATGGTGAAGTTTAGCTAATATTTGAATAAGGGATGGGATTGTTGCTGTGCTCAGCTGGACTTTGCGAGGTCATGTGAAGGTGTTGCACACAATAACAATAAATTAAAAGGTCTCAGGTGTTATGCTTCCCTATTGTGGCCAAATTGCAAAACCAGCATCCATATGCCTTTGGTTCAAAGGTGTTGTAGCTCATTTGTGCTTCGTAAAAGGTTTCTCGCTGCAGCTTTTCTCACTCCCTCTTTGTCCATCTCGCTTATGCATCATATGTTGAAGTAATGTCACAAAACTCACATAAAACCACACTTACCTAAATGCACACTAAAGAGTAACTCACCTTTTTTAAATGTTCTTCAAGCAAATTACTTTCTTTTCCTTAAGGGAGAACTTAGGTCCAAAGGTTGTTTGAGTTTTTTGAAGGGTATGGAAGTGTCTCTAAAGACAGCAGTGACAGAAGTGTGAGTATTTTTACCAAAGTCAAAAAGTTGATGCTAACTTTAGACTGCCACAGAGGTGAGCCCGGTGCAACAGGAGTCAGCCCACTTCCAATTAGAAAACCTGTGACCTCTTAAATGAGATCATTAACGAACCCGTGGTCAGATGGGAGAGAGAGCGAGCAAAAATGGATTGAGACTTTTCTTATTATAGAACTTGGTCATTTTTAGAAAAGATAAATTAAATAGGATGATGATGTGACCTATTTTGTCAAAGCCACTTAAAGCCTCCATCTTTGGGGAAGAAAGTCATGGTATATATAGATTTGCACAGTTTTTTTAACCTGTGAATAGTATCAATCCTAAGGTTAAACGTTTACTCGGTCAACAAACGTAATCTTGTTCTCTGTTAGGTTCAGTGCTGAATTATACAAATTCTGCTTGTTCACTTCTTGATTCATTTTTTCCCTATTAAGGATTAATTAAATAAAAAAACTACTGTGCATTCACAAAATAACTCTTAGATGACAACAGAGCTAATACAGACACACTACGTACACTTCATTCAAAACATAAATTAGACAACAGTCAACCTATCCTTCATACACATATTACAGAAAATTACTTTACCTTATCAGTTCCCTTTGGACAGAGCCAGGCTGGCTGCTTCCTCCTTGTTTCCAGTCTTTATGCTAAGTTAAGTTAACTGGCTGCTGACTCAAGCTACATAATGATCCTACAGGCACATAGAGTTGTATTAACATTCTCATTTAACTCTTGGCAATAAAGACAATTAGCTTATTTTCCAAAATGTCTTTTATAGGTTAACAATCCTTTAATAAAGTTTAACATACCAGCTTTTTACTTCAAATTTCAGAAGATTTTTCATGTTATTTCCTTAAAACCCCCCAAAAAAGAGAAAAGAAAAAAACAGTGCCCTATATGCAAAGCAGCTATCTTGAAACAACTCAAGTTAATGTGGAGCAACAAACTGTCAATGGTCAGATGGAATTGCATTATCAACCCATGAAGTGAATGACAGCTCATCTCAATAGCAGAGATTAGGCGAGATGAGATGTAGCTGTGGCCTCGCAACGCAGCATTCGTTGTGAACAATATCCATCAATCCCCCTTGAATGTCATATCACCAACCTCACCCCACCCCCACCCCCAGCCCCCAGGACCAAAAGCCTGGAAGGCCGCAGGGACGTTTGCCTAACATCTATCGGTTCTTCCTCTTACAGTAGTCCCCTTTCGTCTGACCTTCATTTCCAATTCCCTTACTCTACATTTAATTTAATCCACAATACTTATCCCATCAATCCATGCTCTCTTCTCCCTGCCTCAATCTCTGCATTAACGCCTTCTTTGCTACTCGGTTTTATGAAGAAACATTCCCAACAGAGGCCTAATTCATTCAGGACAGAGCCTGCTCACATCTGACCTGAAGCTGCAGATCCAGATCCAGAGATATCATCTTTTTTATTCCACGCATTCTTCTTTCTTGTCAAAACATTAGGGTCTACGTTGCCCACAATGCAACTGAACTCCCAGATAAAGACATGTCCAGAGACCTTGATGTGTAAAATAAGTGGAGTTCTCCTTTAAATCAGTTCTCACACAAACACAAAATGTTTTGACATTTTGTTTTAAAGCTCCAGCACTAAAGTTAAACTACATAAGATTAGATCAGACCCCATTTTTCATACTATTTAACATTAACATGAACATTTCTTCAGCGATAGCCATTTTATGTATGTTCTGCACCTCTCTACATAGTAGTTTTCATTGTTAGTGGCAGTGTCTGACATTCCCATACTGTAATCAATTTCAATTGTCAATTGTCTCAATTGTCTTTGGATGGCTGACCAAAATGTAAATAAAGCATTAGTTTATTGTATGCATTTGTGATAACAGATCCATCGAAAGGTCTGTGGAGTTGAAAAGTAAGCATTTTGTCTCAATCTCACAAATCAATATGAAACACTAATGCTCCATACCGCTGTGAAATACAGCGAAGAAAATGCACAGCATTTGTCTGTGGGTTGTAAGCAATAAAATACATCTCTAGGGTTTAAATACTGTGAGTTCTTCATTCAGAATTCTATCAGTGATCTGATCCAGCAGGAGAAACAAAAGCCAGCAGCTTTTGCAACATTCAGTGATGATGTTTATTCCATATTGCACTCCTTCATGAGACCCATTAATTTCAGTGTCACATTCAATCTGGCGACGCCGGGCTGAGAGCCTGTGTTAGAGTAAGAGTAAGAGGCATTAGATTGGACAGACGATGCTTTGATGAGGCTATTTTCACTTTCATATTGGAACAGAGACTTTTGCAGCTGACTTTTGTCAAGGGACTGTGAGGGCGGATGTGTGTGTGCTTCTCTGTGGAAGTCTGTGTGGATGTGACTGCATTATATAGCAGTGTAATACACATTACCTCACATGTACAGAGCTACAAAGCTAAGTTTATGGAGGTGAGGCATTTTTGTTCACATGTGCATATATCTAGGACTCTCTCACTCTGTGTGTGTGTGTTTGTCTATTCATTTCTTTCCCTGAAGCTCAGTTACATTGTATCTGTCTTTTGTGGCGTTATGAATGACTGCACATTTCTTTTCTACATGTAAATGGGCATATTCCATCCTCAACCCCCTGCCCTCTGCCCATTTTCCATCCTGCTCGGTTTCTCTTGCTTTGTAAGAAGGCTGGCCTGGGGCGAGGCCTAAGCACTAGATTGTGGACCCAGTGCCAGAATGAATACGAGAGACTGAGAGGGGGAGTATGTGTGCTGTGCATGCCCCTCTTGGAGTGAGTGTCTTTGTGTATGAGCAGTCGAGAGTGTGCTACTACTGCTGTAACTCTTAGGGTTTCCTGCTGCAAGGTCAATGGAGCACTACCCCCCCCATCTCTCTCTCTCTCTCTCTCTCTCGTAGCACTGCAGGAGTTTCTGTCTTCTGTGGCAAGAAGGTGTCAGCTGCTGCTGCTGACCGAGCATCACCGCCGGGTTAGGGATGCAGGGCAACACACACGTACTGGCACAAATAGGCATCCACGTGCACACTAATGCATGCGGACCAGCATTGCTCAGTCACGCAAATAGAGATTCAAATGGGTGTGCACACACCATGCCACCAGGGCTCTCCAAAGTGTATTGATGAGCACTTGAGCTGCGATGTGTGGATAGCCATCCCATTTACTCTCCTGCTCAGCCACATGCATCCTTATCCAACTGTGCATATACACTGTATTATATTCAGACAACCCTGAACAACCACCAGTGAACTCAAATGCAGTGAAGATCAGTCATGTCATGTCAATATACAAACTACTTGTGTAATGATGCATAAAATTAGATGGATGAATGGTCCTCTATGAGATGAATGCCTACTTACAAGTAGCAGCAGAAGTGATAATCATTATTACAATATAAAGCGGTTGACCATGTAGTGAAGTACCTTCTCTCACATGGGTGTATTTTGCCTTGCTGACTCAAGGTCAAACTTCCCTCCTTAAAAAGAAACAAATCTGCTCACAATGTAGGCAAATACCCCCAGACACCCGACTTTATGTCCAATGAATTTAACCAGTCTGCAAACTGCGACTTTAACAACCCCTCCTCCCTGTGCTGCCTCTTTTCTGCCCCCTCTCCTCTTCCCTCTCGCATCACGGACGTGGTCCAGAATACAAATTCTGTTTTCTTTCTTTATTTGGGTAGCCTATAATGCTGTAGGCCAGAGTAGAATGGGAGACGGGAGTGAATGTGTCCCACCAAAAGAAAAGGGAGGCAACAATAAGGTGGTAAAGCTGCTCCACAGACAAAAAGATGAGAAGACAAAGGGAGGGAGAAATAGAGACACACAGAGAGAGAGAGAGAGAATATGGAGAGATGAATGGAAGATACAGGGACTTAGAGAGACAGGGAGAGACAAAAGACAAAATAAAAATAAAGGGGGTAAACTTGTCTTTCAAAGCAACGATACAAACTACTTTCTCTTTAACAGTGTCCAAAAGCTGCATAGTGCTGCTGTGTGGGGTGTTGATTCTCAGTGGGATGGGCAATACGAGTGACCCTACATCAGATGTGACTCCAGCTTCAAAATGAAGGAAGCAGTATCCTGCGACAAATTCAAACATAACAATGGAAATCAATTTCTTTTCCCTTTGGACGTTTTGTAAAGCATGCACAGATCAGGCATGAGACAGCTCTTGATGTCATTGGTGGCAATATGCAGCATTACCTAGAGACGTGATGAAAGCGAACAAGCACTAACAAATAGTGTTATTAAGCTTCTATATGGCACTCATTTTGTGATTAATGTAAACACTTTGGAGTCCTGTCCTGTCCTGTGATGTCAGTGCTAGTATTACACTTTTGTGTTCAGGAAAATAGCTGTCATGCCCACCATGGAGTCCTACCATAGATGCCTACAACATAGGTTTTGATTTATAGTTAAGGGTCGGATTGGCAATAGAGGCACGTATGTTACACGATCAGGCTGTATCGTGCTTTAATTATATCCCCCACAGTAACTGTTTAAGAACTGGAATTATGTTCACGTAACTTCTATTTAGCCTTTTCTTGTTTAGTCATAATCAAAGCAGCAGAGGCCAAGATATCCTGACTTTTATTCCCTACTATGGGTCAAGCTCCAAAAACAATGAAATTTACGTGTCCCATAATGCAACTCAATAGCGTCTTTCATTAGACCCTCCCTGCCTACCGTTTTTTTCAAACCCCGTATGTTCAGCTCGTAAAATTTCCTCCTTGTTATGAGTCTGAACCACATGTGTATAATCGGTGGAGTACCTCTTTCACAATTTCTGAATGGAAGATCACTGGTTTGATTTGTCACTGGTCTCCAGAAAATCCAGAGCTGAGGAAATGAATAGTAAACAAACTAATTTGCAAATTAGTCTTTCAGTGTTGCAGAGCAAATACAGAACCCAATCTGAACTTGATTACCGATTACACTGGAATGTATGTAAACTTAATGTGTGTAAACTTCACCTCTGCTGCAGTTAGTCCTCCAGGCATTAAGGCATCAGTATGCCATAGTGAGTTGAAAGACTCTTTTTCTGCATGAAAAAGCAAGACTCCAAAAGTTCCCATCTGACAAGGACAAGACCTATGATATACGGGCCGTGGCACTGATAAAGCTGTTACTCTTAACTAGGCAAGGTTATCCTGTGCCCCTCACACACAGTATGTGGTGAGTCACATCTCAGAGTCCATCAACCCTTATTAAAATCAACAGAAACGAGCCTGTCTGCCACTCACCCCATAGGATCCCTCACTTTGTCCGCTGGACGGAAGGGTAAACACTGTCAATGCTTCACTCAAGCTGGCTCGCTGCGTGGGGCGGCTGGCAGAGAGCAAGATTGAGCGACAACATTAGTGGAAACAAAGTGGAACAGGGAGAAAAGAAGAGGGATGGTCACCAAAAGTGTGTGTGTGTGTGTGTGTGTGTGTGTGTGTGTGTGTGTGGTAGCTGGTATGGCAATGCAACGCAAACACACACACAAGGTACAATCAATGCGTGTCTAGTTTTATTTAGTGCTTTCCCTAAAAAAAGCCCAGTCAAACTGGACTCCACCACTTTAAAGAAGCCAAGGAAAAAATAGGTCCTTACATCACGCTGCTGTGAGCCAGCCAGGACGAAGACTGCAGTATTTTCTGCTGGGGAGACACAAACTCTCACACACACACACACACAAACACACACACACACATGCACACACACTATGGCCCTGCTGCTCTTTTAAGACAAGTAGACTATAGTAAACTAGTCATCCCTTCTAAAATGCTACAACTTTAGTGACAATTAACAGTACAGTAGATTATTATAGTGGAACTTTAACTCAGACAGGAAAAAGGTAAAAGCATGGATGTTTTCTCAGTGCAGTCACAGGTGAAGGTTAAAGTTACACTTTGATGCTCTTTCACCTAACTTCACTTTTATAGTTTTTCCAATGGTTGAATCCATCAGTGTAAAAGAAAATTACATGCGTGAGGCAATTCATTTTAGGATAATAGAATAATGTATGTTATAGCTGCTCCAGAGTGTGTGACAGTGCTTTCTGTAAAAATAAACTTTGTATTATATGACTTTCCGGTTTGTGTCTTGTCCAGCAGCTATGTCATTCACAAGTATGTGCATGTGTACAGTATGTGTCTCTTTTTGTATTTGTGCGTGTGTGTGTGTGTGTGCGCGCGCAGTACCTGCTCTCTAAGAGTGCATGAATGCAAGAGTGTGTGTGGACTGTGCATGAGTTTGCAGCACTGTGGCCTTCAGGCTCTCTGTCACACAATGCTGAAGAATAAAACAAGAGAACAAGATGGTAAAAAGGATGAGGAGGTGCAGTAAAGAGACAGAGGAGGGAAGATCACTCTGACTGACATGCAGCCCGCAGGACGGTGACACCGGTCACAGACACTTACAAACATTTCACAGTCAAAGTCAAGGTCATCGTGGAGTTTGCAGGTTTCCTTCCACAGCCCCAAAACATGCAAGTAAGATGAATTATGGCCTCTAAACTGCTGGTAGGTGAGTGTTTTTGTTTGTGATATACTGTATGTGTCAGCCCCGTGATAGACTGGCAACTTTTCCAGGATAACCTGCCTCTCACCCCCTCATCTCCCCTTCAATGCTGAAAGGGATAAAGTGAGTATAAATGATGAATGAAACCCAACTCCATAAAAACATGTTTATGATCTACCTGCAGGATTTTCAGACACTCACCTTCTGCAGCGAGCGGCTCATCATTCAAACCATTTTTCCACTGCTCCAACAAGCACATAAGAAAAATATAAAAAAGGGTTTAAAATGAATGCGGGCAAGCCACTTGAGATTGACTGACATCTGTTGTTAAAACAGGAGGATGAGATGAGGAGCAAAGTACAGGTTACAACAAATGATCCAGATATAACCTATCCAGTGTAGCAGCGACCCATTCATAGTTCTATTTATTTCTGTAGGTAGATTGTCAGCGGCATTCATTCGTTCCCTTGATGAGAATATGTCTCTATGTTTCTGTGAAGTGGTGTGTTTCCTGTATTATTCCCTCGAAGACACTTTCTCTGCAGCTTGACACACGACACATCCTAAACCCATTCTCTTTTCTGCTTGGTAGAGCAACAGAAGAAGCTCATCTCAGTGTTCATTCAAACATGGTTTCATTACACATTACAAGTACATACTACACAACTAGTAAAGAACAATTTTCTCAAGAATACCAAATAATTCCATGCAACAATGCCTTCTATTGAGAAAGACAGACTGTTGGGAGTTTAGCAGACTAGACAGTGGGGACTGGATAAATGAAATATTTACTTTATTAGGTCTGCATTGTTTTGCTGTTTTCCTCTTTGTTTGAAAACCATTTTATCTACTTTGCTCGACTATTATTATTAACAATGGAGCTATTTCCAATTTGCGCTAAATGTAGAAACCACATAAATCTCTCAGGCTCACAGGAATATCTACATATAAAGTTATGTACGATATACTAGGTCCATTTATTAGCCAAAGTGTGACCGCACTATTGTGTGAATCAGCAGGCATTGCAGGAAGGCTGATTGGCAAAACATGAGAGATAGTATTCCTGGAAAGAGAGGAAAGAAAAAAGGAGAAATGCTGGGCACAGAAAGGTTGGTGCAATGATGGGGCCATTGGCTGCCCACTGTGTGTGTGTGTGTGTGAGAGAGAGAGAGAGAGAGAGAGAGAGTGAGAGAGAGAGACATCCTGGTCCTCCTGTGGTCATTTTTCAATGCACCACACCTGGATTATAAGTAACCCTACTGTGGCCAAATGATCCAGCCAGAGGGGTGGAGGGATGAAGAAAGAGATAAAAGGGAGGGGGCGGGGGGGAATTAAGGATTTAGGGTTGAGAGAATGGGGGATGCTAAATGTGCCAGGAGGGGAGGATAATGTGACCATGTAGATGTGTATTGCTAAGAGAAAATGAAAGTGTAAAAAATAAATGTAAGGAGAGTTGGAGAGGGGAAGAAGAGAGAGAGTGAGGGAGGCTCAGGGAAAGACAGCCAAATGAGAGGGAGGTGATAGATGGGAGCGTTCATTGGGGTTGCAGGGACACATTGTCTCTGCAGCTTCAAGAGCATGGAAAGAACCCACACAAACAAATGAGGGAAATTACATAAAAAAACAAAGCAAAAAACGGAGAATGGAGGAAAGGATGAGGCCAAACCATAATTAAAATAACACAAAACAGAAAATAGAAAGAACAGCTAAGAAAGCCTCATTGTATTGCTATTTCTTGTTTAACATTGTTGCTCTGCTGCCCAGTCTGGCCCCAGTCCCAATGTATGATATCAGAGTGCTAATTTGGAGGTAATCCCACATCATTCTGGCATTAAATGGATAAAAGCTACATCCAAGGACACCTCCTTCCCTCCAAAACTCACTCACCCTAAAAAGCATCTTTCAAATCTGTGTAGCTGGCAGAGATGGACTGACGCAGTGTGTAATTGCTCTAACCTCTAGACCATGAAGAGCCTCTGTAGAAGGTTTGTCTTTAGGTTGATTGTTTTACTTCGGTGTGAAATGCAAACAAATTACGTGTTAGAGAAAACTTTTAAGTTACAGTGAGTTTAAAAAACAATGGGCCTCATGCAAGAAATTTTTTTTCTTCTTATCCGAAATCTCTCTTACTTTGTGATGTTTGTCCGCATCTTATCTGCACAAAGTAGTCTTCTTGATATTTCGTTATTAGCATAATCATAACTGTGTTAGATACCATGTCAAAATGTAACAATAAAATCATAAAATTTTAACAAAAAAGAAAAGACAAACTTGTCATTAAATTGGCAGGCCTGGATGATTGAAATAAACAGACTAGAATGGATATAATATTAATTTTGCGTATGTCTTTTGAGTTTTTTATTTTTATTTTAATAGAATTTGGTATCATATTTAAACCCCAAAGTCATTCAGATTAAGGCATTTTAAGTGTTCGTTGTGAAGAAACGTCACATGACAGGTTTGGACCACTCGTGATTTTTGGTGAATGTGACAAATTCGTCCAAGTTGTTCTTGCTTTCAGCCCACTAACTCACCTGCTGTGGGGAGCTTTTACTAGTGGCTACGAGGAACTAGTGCACATTGCATTTAAAATGTTTGTCAGATCTTAAGAAAACATGCAATGAAAAGTTTACAATTCTTGGCTAATCTATTCAACTACTTGCCACACCAATCACCATACTTCTATTTAATATAACTCTGACTAGTCATTTGTTCTTATTGGGTGCATTGGTCTCATTTGAAGATTGCATTTATGTTGCTCATTTACCAAAAGTTATTTGAGATTCTATTTTTTGATTTATTTAAGACTAGGCCAAAGAACAAATGAAAAATGTCAAAATTCTGCCGATATTTGTTGCTGTACATTTCACTGCGTGGTGATATCTGCTTGGTACGAAGCATTCAGTAGCTACTTGAGATGCAAAGAGACACCTGCTCATTGAGGCACAGCATCTGATCTCGTCGTGTCACACATGAATAGACAATGGTGTGATGATGAAAAAAGAGAAATGAGAACCCCATCATAGACCTTGATGAAATTGACAGCTGGCAGCATCCAGCTGACGGAGAAAGAGAGAGACAGATGTTTCTTCCAGAGAGACAGAAAGAAAGAACATATTCGTGTGGCCTAGCACCAGATGTTACCTTGGCAAGAAGAGAAGAGGGGGAGAAGTGGAGAGGACATGGGATGACACAGAGGTGCAACTGAGAAGAAGAAGAGAGGATGAGGACGAAAAGAGGGAAGATGCAAAGAGAAAAGGCGATAAAGAGGAAGTTAATGGAAAATAAGGGAAGAGAAAAGGAATATGCTCAAAACTTAGGCCTAGAAAAATGTGAGCCCTTTTTAAAATTCTGTTGCAAACAATTTAGTGGCTATAAGTTGTCATCATCACATCTGAATGGTTTTACGTTTGGTAAAAATAAGTTTTCCTCCGCGGAAATTGAACAGTTCAAAGTTTGAATTTCTTCTCAACGAGATGGAGGCCTGTTACACAGGATTAAACAAGACTAAGAGTCTACAGCCATGCTAGCAGCTCTGTGAGGCTGTGTTTAGGCAAAGTGGTGCTTTGAGCTGAATGCTAACGACTGCATGCTAACATGTTCACAATAACAATGTTAACATGCTGATGTTAAGTGGGAATAATGTTCATCATCTTCATTTAGCCTGTTAGCATGGTAACATTTGCTAATTAGCACATAACACAAAGTACAGCGTGGGCTGATGGGAATGGCATTAGTTTTGCAGGTATTGATAGTTTATAATCATAAACTAAAGTATTGATCAAGAGGAAATTTTGACCTGACTATGGTGCTAGATGAAAAGAATATTACACATTTTATGGCAATTTATCCAAACGTTCTTGAGACATTGAAGACACTCAGAACCACAAATTTCCACCTCCTGGTGGCGCTCCAGGAAATGTCAGAGGATCACCAAAGTAATTGGTATTAATTTTGAGGGGACCATGACTACTTGCAGTAAATGTCATGACAATCTATCCATTAGTTGTTGAGATATTTCAGTCCAGATCAAAGTGGTGGAACAACCGGCCGAGAGCCATGCCGCTAGCGTTTGCTACAAAGAAGAGCAAAAAGAACGCAGGAGGGCCACAAGCAGTTTGGCCCCTCATCTGTCTCACTGAGCTGTCATCGCTGCAGTTGAATCAGACTCACCACTGAATGAGTTATATTTCCACCCCACATTTCCACTCTCTTCTCTTTGTCTCATCTCTGCCGTCTCCTTCCACAACCCCGTCTCCAGCATCACATGCCTCTCCTGATTACTCCTGCTGTCTGTCTCGCTGTCTCCCTCTCCCTCCCCCACCTCCCTGCTCCTCTCCTCACCTGCCTCATCTGTCACCTCCGATTCCGCGTCAGGAGCTTTTTATCGGCAGGCCCGGTTGAACTTCGACGACCGAAATCCTCTGCATGTGGGTGTGTGTGTCTGTCTCCGTGGGTGTGTGTGATGTGATTTGAGAGAGGGGGAAAGAAGCAAAAAAGTGTGTGTGACCTGATGTGTGTGTCTTAACTCCTGGCAGCTGCTATTAATGTTGCCAAGCAGGCAGGGAAGACAGACACCAAATACTGTTGAATGAATGATAAACCAAAACCTAGCGAGCAGACGAAGGGATCAGAGGAAATCCCTCTTACTCAAACACACCTTTCTTCCATTCACTCTGTGTTTCCTGCCCCCTCTCTCTCTTTCACGTATCATCTTATCGGATCTCCGTTCCCCTCGTCTCTTTTTGTTCTGCGAGATGACAGAAGCGAAGAGCTAAGAATCTTCGGAGTACTGGAGTAAATCCTGTTCACCCTGCAGCTCACTGTGTGCTGCCTCTACACACACACACACACACACACACACACACACACACAAAAACAAAATGTGTGTGAACGCTGACATGCAGCAGCGAAGTGTTTAAGTTTTGATGCAGGCTGCTGGGCAATGACTCCCTTAGCAGCTACCCTTCAAGTGGCAACAACAAAGGTCAAAGTATTGATCATTATTCATTCCCAGCTCTGTGAGCTAGTGAGCTTTTGTTTTTTTTGACAATCACACACACAAATGCACACACAGTTTACCTCTTGATGGTCAGAGGAAGGACTGCAGTATGATGTTACAGAGCTCGGCTGACTGACTCGCTCCTACAGTATCCTTTTAGATTAAACAATAATGAATTTCAATACTGATTATGTTCACTGTTCAGCCTACACATGAAGGATGCAGCAACATGTTCACATACGTTCATCAAACCCCCACTCTGCTCAAAACACGACAACACAACATGTACATATGTAATGCCTCCCCGAGGCTGAGGGATGCCAGAGTTAATGCACATCAACACTATGAGGTCACTTCATGTGTGTAATTGTAGTGTAGCAGGGAAAAGGTCACAGATGCCAATGTAAAGGAATAATAACTGAGTCATGAACTTATTATGACAAGTACCACTGGATGGGAGTGAGGGCTGTGTGTGTGTGTGTCTGTGTGTGTGTGTGTGTGTAGAGGGATGAACAGGCCAAAGGATAAGCCAGTGGCAGACAAAGTCGCATTTGGAGGGTTCTGTTTGATCTAAAGGAAGCTATGCATGGAAGCATGAGGAAAGAAACTGAAGATGAAATTGAATCCTGAGGCTCTTGGATGCTCTTTTTTTCCACAGTGTAGCCCTGACAAAACTGTTTTCTATAACAACTCTTCTCTTCTTCCATAAAATAAAATTAGATAAGAACTAATATTTCAATCAAAATATGCCTCATTGTATTAATATTTAAAGTACCCATTAGCCAACTTGTTCCATGGGGATTTTAAAATTTCCCATCAGCTGCATAACATTAATAACATCAACACCAACCAACTTGTAGGGCTACAAACACTCTAGAGCCCCTGTTCATTTCATTTAGCACTGAGTTAATGTTTGACATTAACATATTGGCCAGCTAACATTCTAAAATCCAAGATACAGTCTCTGTCGGCCATCGTCGTTAATCAAGTCTTTCATGTATTCCTGCAGAGGGAACAGTGAGAGCAAGCCATTCTTCTGTTTCCCGAGAAGTCATGAATGATGCAGGGCTTGTTCAAAGACTTGGTGGCACTTCACCCAAACTGTTTAATTATAACTACACTCTCTACTATCTCCTCCTATAAATGCAATGCAGCTGAGTTGTGGGTGCACTCATTTTAATCCAAGAATTAAAATTAAACCAATTTCTCCTTTTGCAGGGCATAAAATGAAACATGGTGTTACGTTTTCCTTATTACAGTAAGATAAGAAGACTTTGCTTTTCTGGGCTGCGCAGAAAAAAGGTTTTCAATCATTTTGACTTCATTAAACCATCTTTACTGTCACTGTCGCTGCATTCAGTGACAGCACCATAGCTCAGCATGCAGGTTGAGTGACTGCTCTTTTATCTAATCAGATCATACTGTGGTTGTAGATGTGCACTTCATAAGTCTAACAAGTCACGCCCCCATGGGACATTAGCAGGGAGTGGATCAATGCACATGAGATACTACAGAGCATTAACTTGACTTAATTACAGTGTCTTTCTAGTGTCAAAGCCCACCTCTTTCCACCCTGCAACACACAGATACACACTCAGTTACTAGTTTGCTCGGTACACCTAGCTAAAACTAATTCAGTCAGATGCAACGATCCTGCAATAAACTGCAACTGATCAGTTTTAGAGAAATGTTGACTCAACTATATGGACATTTTGGAGGTTAGAGTTTGTGGTGCGGTTGAATCATAATGTGTTATAGTGATAGGTGTTTCTATTATTTTGTCCACCTCATTTATATCAATGAGGTAACAGCTCTAGATAATAGAAGCTATCTGGCTAAATATGGTAGTCGTTTTCAAACTAAAGGAATGCACAAACACACAACAACACACATTAACATGGTGCTGAAGACATGCATTCACAAAAACACACATTATGGACATAAATAACTGAGCTCAGAAGTAAACTGAAAGCACACGTATCCACTAATCTTATTAAATGTGCTCTAATGGCCGCAATTTACCGTTTAATTGATTGATGGATACAATGATGTAGACTCCTCCTTTCTGCCATGTAAACGGAATGTTAGTCCTTGACTTAAATTAGATTTTGACTGCAATGCGGCTGGCTTTCAATGCACAGCACGCTACTTGCAGGTTAGCGTAATGTGTGTTAATGGACCATCCACTTAGAAATGACTCTTAAACTTATACTGTCCATAAAGAGCCAATAAAGTCACACATCTGCAGGATGAGGCTGCAGAGCAGTTGCTGGCTTCTCCATGAACGCCTGCCTTGTTATCGCTCTAATGTTTTTATAATGTGCAGCATTTAGTGGTGTGGTGATACCAAGCTGCCCTTGGATTAACAAAAGGAACACTTGAACCCCCAGCCGTCTGTGACAGACAGTCATTTTTGGTTATTATCCGAATGTGCAGATGTGGCCATGTGCCACTGATATAATTCAAGTTTGAGAGGATTTAAGGGAGGAATAATCTTCAGAGATTTTCTCTTTTTTACTGCCTGACACTAGTGATTTGTTCGAATTCTATGTACTTTACTGCTCCACCTCTAATACATTTCCCTGTGTTCATTGAATTTCAAGGTCAGACGCTTCATTGTTCACTTTAACAATATGCATGTATGTAGGTCTACTGTATATGTGTATATTTGCATACTTACATGTGTATGTTGGTACATTCATGTAGGTGGTTGCAACTGAGAATAGGTGGGGGTTTACCGAATGGTGCGAGTGTGTGTGTGTGTAAAGACATTCTCTCATAATTTATTCTCCTTGTCTGCCATTTTTCTTTAAATGTTGTAAATCTCCATGCCAGGCAGTTGCTTGTAGATTGATGCACATATATGCCTGTGTCTGCATTCAAATCAATGTTTTCCTGCTGTAACAAATCATATGCTGGGCTGAATGAACCATGACTGAAACATTAAAGCCCCCATCTGTGACTTCTTTATAGCATTGTGTCTGCCCACCTGTCACATTGACTTTACATGATTCACACACAGCCAATATGTCATGTCCATGGTCCACATTAGAATACAGACAACATGCAGTGTACAAAAATACAACAATACAACATTGTATTATATTCATATGTATCATTCAACTTAACACTAACCCACAATCTATGTAAGTAAAGTATTTAATATTTATTGTGGGAATTATAACATTAAACATATATATGTTATATATGAATGCCATATTTATATGCACATGCTTTTGTACATGTATGAACATACATAACAACAATGTTGATATTGAAAATATTGCTTAAATTGACTAAAACATTGAATTTTGATAACATGATACATTGCTGAATTGATTGATATGATCTTTGATTTAGTTATTCAGAATATATTTAGCAGTATAACAACATTTTATTGTAGTTACAATCTAATTTGGAAAAATATATTTTATGGCCCCTATCTTCTCTTTTGCCAGGCATTTTCCATTTTCTCTGATTATAAGAAAAAACTAAAATTAGGTTTCTTGTCAGTACATTCACAGATACTGTAAACCTCCTCTAGGGACACCAGTGGCCACAAACCTTATTCACTCAGCGGTAACCCTCAGTCCACCACTATTCACTTTGCTTTTTCTATTTTGTCTTACTTCTTCTATCTCCATACATCTCTCTCTTGCTGCCGTCATATGAACTCATTTCTTCTTAAACAGTTTTGCTTTACCTCCCATCTTGCTGTCACAAGTACCTTCTCTTACTCTTTCATCCACACATCTTTTACCACTGATATATACCCCAACCATAACCCTGACTTTTCTTTTGTACTTTTGTTGAAAACTGAACTTTTCTCAAACTTGGTTAAAATGTGTCATCTCTCTTTCTTCTCCTCTCTTCTCTCTCTCTCTTTCTTTCTTTGAATACTTATCGACTCTCATATCACGGGGCTGACACTCATATTGCTTCTGAAGTCAGTCTCAACTATTCCCAGACACCTGTTGCCGGGGTTCACACTATTCTGCCAGCCAAGGCCGGCACCAGATACTGTGCGAATCACACAATCACCCCCTTCCCCACGCGTCTCTCATCTAGACCCTGCACTTCACACACTGTAGCTCTTCTCAGCATTCTCGGTGTGTGTGTATTTGTGTTTGTGTGTGTGTGTGTGTGCGCGCGCGTTTATTCAAGGGTATGTATCGCCATTTGTGTTTTTGGGGGGTTATAGATATGTTTTGGGCTGTATCATCTTTTCTTTTTTGGTGTTGTTGGTGCTAATGAAATTCCCAGTAGCCTCAGTTGTACTGATGAGCAAATGTTCCATACATCTCAGTAGGATAGTAAGAAAAATGACAAATAAATTGTAAAACAATTCCCTTTAATGAGATGTTTTCCACCTTGTAGTTACCTTTAAAGCGGCCAATATTCCTTATTACATGTGTACTCTAATGTGTTTTCAAAATCAGTACCAATGTCTCCAGCCTTAGCCATCCTTATTGACATATTGAATGATGATGACAGCGGTAGTGTAATGATAGTGATAAAGATGCTGTTGATGACAACAACACTGACATTTCATGGCTTGGATAGTTCCAGACCTGAGAGATCTACTTTTTTCAGGGCAACGGACTGACAAATGGACGCTCATACGTCTTTCTCTCTAAATCACATCCAACAAATCTATTTTTCCTCTGTGCAGCCTTTTGTCTCATCACTTTGCCCTCCATCATTCCATATTCTCTCTGCCATCCATCCTTTGTGTGTATACAGACCGGTCAATCAGTCTTTCGGTCTTCTTGATAGCTATACTTCTGATAGAGGTTGAACTCTGTCCAATGTCTGCAGGCCCCGCAGTGAGGAGTGTTCCTTTGCATCAAAAGGATCTGATTATGTAGTGTAAGGGGGGGAGGGGGTGGGGTGTATTGATGTCTTATAGAAAAAACATTGATTAAGCAGGTTGATCATGCTGCACGAGCATCAGGCGAACATACACACATCGTGGACACACGTACATAGAAACAGACAGCAGACGAGATTGGATTGGATTTCCTATTAACAGGCAAATCATTCCTCTCCTCTCCTGTCTCATTTTCATTTTTGCTGTCACGTATAATGTCTCCCTACCCTCATCTATCTATCTATCTATCTATCTATCTATCTATCTATCTATCTATCTATCTATCTATCTATCTATCTATCTA
>JAVQJL010046318.1:0-18727 GCA_036024295.1 Nannoperca obscura
GCTCCAGACTCCAGCCTCTCCGTCCAAACCATCTAGCCTCCACCACACCACCACTTGGCTCGGTTCCGTCCAGGCCAACCCGGTCTCCCCCCCCCTCTCGTTCGGACCTGTTTTCATGCAGCTTCCCCTCGGCTCCTCCAATCTTCATCTTCCTCACGGATTGTTCTTTTCTAAATAAACCACCGTGCTCCTCAGACACCTGTTTGTCCGCGCTCTGCTTGTGGGTCCACACCCCCGAGTGTGTTTTCAGCCTCCCCCATAACACCTATGGGTGCGACAATTTTAGCAAGACACAATTTTACTGC
The DNA here is from genome assembly GCA_036024295.1 of Nannoperca obscura. Taxonomy (NCBI): domain Eukaryota; kingdom Metazoa; phylum Chordata; class Actinopteri; order Centrarchiformes; family Percichthyidae; genus Nannoperca; species Nannoperca obscura. The sequence continues at coordinate 306 of JAVQJL010046318.1, forward strand.
AATCTGTTTGTAGATTTGAAAAAGAGATGTATTAATGTACCAGCATTCAAAGTGAATTAGTACAGAGCAGCTTTGCTGTATTAGAGCCCCTTTTTTTTTTTTACCCTGTGAGCACTTTTTATTGCATGCCACCACTTCTCATTTCCTTCTGGTACTCAAAATATTTGTGCTCCCTTGAGCCTGTGTGCTCACTTATGCAAACACAGCAGTAGAGACTTAAGCTCTTGCTTTTAACTAAACTCTTAAGCCCCACCTCCCTCTTTTCTCCGGTGCAAGTCATGAGTGTGTATATATATATATATATATATATATATATATATATATGGTTATTTTACACAGATCTATGGTCTATATTATGCACATTAGTGTGCATACTGAAAAGTTGAAAATTATCTCATTTCAAACTGAGTCCCTTTGACATAAAACACTCAGGGGCCCACAGGTCTTAGTCCAACCATAGCTGTAATGCTCATGCTGTCATACAACTCAGCCCACTAATATGCAAAATAAATGTACAACATTAATTAAAGCAGAAGTGATAAAGTTGTAGAAAACCATGGTGACCCACCTCCAGATTAGCTCCCAGGTAGCTCAGCTACAACCGCTCTCTTTCTCTTATTCATGCATAACTGGTTTATCTGGTAAAAATATCAAGTAATAACCATGAAAGAACAGAACATATTATTAGATCAAACATACCCAAATGTATGAATCACGTATGTCTTTTCTATCTCGCCAAATGAACTGACTTTATTTCTTTGTAGACCTCGACATGATCTTCCAATTATAAAGCAAATTACTAATTTAGCAACTCTTTTCTTTTAATTTTATCCTTCAGTAAGCCTTTCAGCCATGTATATATTTAATTTGTTATTTTATTCCTTGGTAATTAACAGCGATTCAGCATCCTCCGTACAGCGTCACTTGGGAGACGAGTTCACACTCAGAATCTCCATGTGATTCGACTCAAGCAAGCCTGCATTTGAATAAATGTTATAACATAATTATAGAATTTTTGTTAAATGACATTTACAATGTGTGTTTAATTGTGCGCAATTTCCCTTTAAGGCCACTGACATTTGGGAAAATTGTATTTATTTATTAATTGTTTTAATCCATGCGTGATGTTTACGGACACAAACTGTTTCCTCTTTTTGTCCCCCTCACCCATTCATACTGCCCTATTAGCCACGCTTCCGCCACAAGACTACAATTACAATTTCTGTGGTACTTCCAGTTTGATTTAGTTTCATTGCTAGAAGAATATATTTGCTAAGTGTACATGACAATGACAATGCAAACAAAGTCTGTTAAAACAGAGGTAGCAAGTCTGGTATATTTAGTACAACTGTGTCCAGTGTAGTAGACTAAACTCCACAGGATATATAATAAATTATTAAGAACTTTCAGTAAACTTCTCTGTAATGCAATGCAGATTGACGATTGCCATGGCTAATTTCTTTTTCTCTCTCTGGTGATAAGAGACAAGACTATGGGGCATATTCAAAGACTTATGTTGCTGCTTGATTTCTGATCCAGATTTAGATAAGTTAATCGGAGATGATAATTACAGAAAGGCTGACAGAAAAAAAGCAGCTGGATTCATCATTCATTCTACTTACATTACATTAAAACAAGTCATGGTGTTTCCGTTCGAGTGAATTACTCTGACAAACATTGCATGGGATTTTAATCAACAAAACGAATGGCATAATAGCTGATGAAAATATGCAGCAATTTGTTCAATGTTTATGAAAAAAGCAATATGAAATACGTTTGAATAAGTTGACTAAAGTGAGTCAGTCCAGTTATAATATTTTGTTTCTTTGAAAAGGTGGAAAGTATAGATGACAACTGTATACCCATATTTAACAAGAAGCAATGCTGGTGGGATTAAAAGTGAAAACACACAGGTGATATGAACTCCCTGGGCACGTTTACTTTTAACTTCTATCAATTAAATACAACCATACTGTACCATCTTTAATAAAATGTTAAGAAGTCCCCTTTCAAACCTTTATTTTAACTTTGGTCAATTAACTTACCTTTATTTTGGACATAAGGTCCATAGAGTCCATTAAATATGAATAAAAAGAGTCCTATTAAAGAGTCACAAATTACAAAAGGATCAGGCTCTGGTTCATTCAGGTTAATTGTTGTAAAGTGCTGTTTTGTGAATATACACCAAGACAAATGGAGTCAAAAGGAAATAATTTTTCATTGGTGCATGAAAATGCTAAAGCTTGACATTGCTCTCTGTGTTTGATATCTGTTTAGTTTTTCTTCAATAGATGACACATTCTGCTGCTTTGTTTTATTACAAAAATGTATTTTCTCCACTGTACTGTACCTCTTCTCTGTATTACAGCAACTTCAGTGTCAGTAACCTTTTACACATTCGCAATAACTTATTATAATTATACATACACACAGAATGAGTACAGGTGTAAATAATTAAATTCATGATGGCTTTAGTCCATTTAGCCAAGTATCCTGAGCGATTGTTAATGTTATTAGTGACACCTGTGCTTTGCCTGCTATAACAAGTCAAAATGTCTGCTGTGAAAAGGGCCAATCTGATATGCCAAAGGACATTATTTATACACAGATGGTAATGAAATCTTGCATGTTAGCGCATTACATTACTGCCACGTTGAGTCTGGAAATTCTGACGTGGGTGTGTTATTCAGCTGACAGTGTTCAGGTTCGACTGGTACATTATCACACCCTGAGTGGCAAACTAATCAAATCAGGTGTAATAAAAGCCAGGAGGACATGCTTCTGTACAAATCTTTTTTTCAAGACATTTTTTAAACCAGACATTTCAGTGTCATAGCATGAAAATCCCATGTGTAATAAACAGCATTAATGATTGTTCTGTTGCATTCAGGTCTTCCACTTCCAGGGTCGTGGTATTGTACATACTGGCTCACTGTCATGGCTTACTTAGACATGTAGCGGAGCCAGCATTAATGTTATTAGTTACAGATGTAGCTTTTCTGCTGTGACAAATGTGCTGCATTAAGTGTTTGCCCTCAGATCACTGTCCAGGAGCTTTACAGAATCAGTATGTCCAATGTGAAACATTACTGTTCTGAATTAGTATGTTATGGTTTATAATATCAGTACCTTATTTGGCTGGAACATGACTCATTACTTTTAATCAGCCCCACCTTCTTAGTCTGTTACAGCTGGCTTCAGATAAGGCTGCTCTGTGTCAGCAACCATTTGCACCTGCTGATAACATTTAGCGATACCTGCAAAAAAAGAACACTAGATCAATGGGATACAATGTGGCACGGTGACTAAACCCCCCCCAGCTTGCCACAGCTGGACTGCAGAGAAAACACACCTGCACCCTGATTAGGGAAACCCGAGGCTGTAGTATGCATAGTGCAGACAGATAAACACACCTCATTAATCCTCAGTCACAAACTGGGCTGTTGCAGAGAAGCAATGCCTCCACAAATAGGTATGCATCCACCACCCACACACCCAATAAAAATTACCATAAAACCCCACTGTGGAAAGAAAACATGACCTGTTCTTACAGCATTTGTAACATCAGCACAGAACTGTATCCATCACAGAGTGAATGACAGAGCAAATCTACAGTCTTTTAGAACAAAGCCTGTGGTAGAGCTGCTTGAAAACATTAATATCTAATTACGATATATCTTCAAACAGAGACTGTTACTTACAATGAAGTTCTAGGCCTACATTAGCATATGGCAATAGATCTCACAAGCTACAACTTCATTAAGGCAGTGGTCCAAAATAATGAGGGAGGTTGTTTAATGTAGACTGGGGCTAATAGGTGGTAATGAGTGCTACCAGCCCAAAAGAAAAAAAGAACCACATTTGCATGCTCTCCCCAGCGCCTTCTCAGTACCTTTCATTTTTGGAGAGTCAACTTCAATTTTCATTCTACTTTAGGCTTGAAGGAATTTGTTTTCCTTTTTTTTGTATGCTCACCTTCCTGTGATCAGTTCATCTAAACATTTTGGATTGTATGCTGATGTAGTTTTTATATTGCAGGACATTAATTTATTAACTTTTTTTTGTTCTGCCATGATGGCTGATTGTCTAGCATGTTCAACTTCTAAATATAAAAAAAACAGAAGACAAATTAATATAATTGTGTCACTTTCTTTTTCATGTTACTGTTGCATCCTTAAATGCCTGAGTCATGGTGATGTGCAATGATGTAGGAACATTTGTCAGCCTCAATCTGCCCGCCCTATGTCAGTAATCCTTTCCAGTGTTTTGATGTAGAATCTGTGGTTCTCTGTGTGAGATTGGTTCCAATGTCGAGAAGCCACCCATCTCACTTCCGGTCTTCTAGCCTGAAGAGCCTGATTGAAGAGCCACCCTGTCCAGCTCTCCAATCCAGAGGATGCAATTTCATCAGACAAGCTACAGTACAAAGTAAATTGTCTGTGATGTTATCAGTCAGCACAGCTGTGATTTGGTACCACTGGGTCTCTAGATCTGTCTGTATTCGATAACTGTTAAACACCTGTTATAATGTTAAACAAGCACTTGCTCAACTACCTGTGGAATGGGCAAGTACACATACACACAGTCAGAAATCCTATGTTTAGAAATGTGGGTTCAAATGTTTGTGGTTTTAGACAGGTAAGAGCATTTACTTGTACTTGCATGTATTTAATTATTTATTGGTGGTTTTTTATATGTTGGGTCTGATTTAAAATTCCAATCACAAGTTTGCTTTAAAATGAGTTGTAAAGTTGGATGCAGTGAAGCTAGACAGGTAAGAGTAGATCAGGTCAGATAGTTTGGGTTTTATTCCTATTTTAAGTTTGATTCTTGCATTTAGCAGTGGGTAGACTTTGTTAAAGCTCTGAGTTAGGAGTATGTATTCATTTGATTTAAGCAGCACCCTCAGGCCCTTTTTCCTTTTTAACTTCTTTTTTTTGTTATTTGCAAATCTAAGTTACCTAGGACCAATCCATGCAATAAATAATTTACCAAATCCATCTGGTTTTATGTTTCTTCCTTTTCCCCTAGAGAGCTGGCTTGTAACACATGATAGAGCACATAATTGCAAGGGTGATGGTGTGTGTGCAACTGTCTTTGCATGTGGGTGAGAGATATGAAAGTCTGAATATATGAATAATTTTGTGCATGTGTGTACTTTAGAAAAGAAGAGAATATTTTGTTTGAAAAAAAGAGTTTGTATGTTGAAATTTGCATCGAAATAAACTGCTTACAGTCAGTGACTCAACTGAACTCAGAAAACATCAAGAGACCCATTCAGCTTTAATTCCAAAACATTCAACTTTGTGCAGTGGGCATCAACTCATTTTGGAAAAATAAATAAAGTTGCAATAAAGCCATTGTTTAATTACCAGTTCCAAAAAAATTAAGAATCACAGATCTACAGTGGTGTTATTAGATTTTTAGGAATTGAATAGGCATACGAGTGTGGTTACATTTGATAGTGGACCAATGATTATTTTATCTACATGATTGGTTATGCATGGATACATTAATATGCAATATAAGGGGGAAAGGCCCATTATAGTTGGATTTAGTAGTAGGGATAGTAATTATTTTCATGTTCTTTTTTGCTATTAATAAGCAAAATGTCAGTTTTTCAGGTGCTTTTGGTTGCATATTTTTTTTGTCCAAAGTGAATTGTTGATCCAGCATGAATAGAAAACCGTATGAGTGTTTCATTAGGAGCCCAATGACACAGTTGTTAGAAATCTCAGAGGCATGCACAAACAATCAGAGCAATGCATCCTGTTTAGTAGGAACGTAATAATACAAACATACATACACACGAAGATCCATATGAATCTTTGTGAATGTGATGCTATTATTTGTCAGTACCCACATGGACTTACCACCCAACTGCACACCACAGGCAACCTCTCACTCTCTTCCTCTGCTCATACCCACACAGAGACAGAGAAAATATGGTGCAGCCAGACAGAGCAATACAAGGTATGGCATATTCATTCTCACTATGCTTCCTCCCTCTCTTCCCTGCTTAAACACTCAGCTGGATCCTAGCCTCTATTTCTCTCTCTCTTTTTTTTTGTACTTTTGCTCTCCCCCATAGCTGCCAAGGAAAGATATTCTTTGTTGTTTATCCTCCCACCTCCTGCTACCAACTGTGTGTTCTTGCCTCTTCAAACTGTCTCCCATGCTCTCTGGACTCACTTTCTCTGTCTCACTTTCATACCAATTGTTTGTTTCTAGACCCTCTGTCTTTATTTAATTTACTGTCTTAACTCTCAGGGTTTATTTACTGACCGATACATAGCATAGTGGTCTCTTAACCAATCAGTAAATCCCACAATGGGCAGAATTAGAGTTTGATTTTACAGGCAAAGAGAACGAAAATGAAATGAAAATGAGTTTCGGGATCATTCTGGTGCATTCATGCAAATGTAGCTTGTTCATATTCTCCATGCATACGGGTCCATATGGGTTCAAACAGGAAGGAGCCCCATTTTTGGCATACATTCTACACAGCAAACCTGAGATACTCAGGGTACAAGGAGGAGCAGCCTAGAACTGCAGCTAGAGAGAGTGTTGACTGACTTCCGAGCAGGTCAGCTCTGGTATGTGACAGATGAGCTATTTGTTTGCCTGTGGTCTCTCTTGTCTTTGGAAACAGAGTTAAAACAATAAAAGCAGAGAAGGCCAGCTGTGCATCCATAGGCCCTGTGAATAATTCAGTGTGTGGGATGCTCGGACAAATGGCACATTGAACACAGAAGTAATAGCGGCAATGCCCCAGGGAATGTTGTTGTGGATGCACCATAGGATATAAAGTATGGGGGGGGCAAGATGAGGACATATACAAAACAAACACACACACCACATCCAGCCTACAGAACACATCTGATGATCTGATTGTTTACTGATTTTTTAAATCTATTTCTTATACTAAACTAAAAGACAATGATAAATGTCATATTTATTATATTTTATATAGATCATGCTTATAACTTTTCTGTCCAATAGTTAATGAAAAAGCTGGATTCATTAGTGGAGAAACAATAAATGCAGATGCTTCAATACAGGACACAGGGGGTGACTGGTTTGTTGAGTATAACAATGTGAATCATATGCTCAGATCTTTAAATTCAGCTGATCTGATTCCTACGTAACACACATGGGAGATTTTGGACCAACCATTTAGGCAGTTCTGTTCACCATCACCATCAAAACCTCACATGAGGGAATTTATCCCGCCGATAGAGTCCCAGAGAGTTGTAGAATCTATGCCAAGGAGCGCTGAAGCTGTTCTGGTGAGGTGGCCAAACACCCTTATTAATACTTGATGTTCTTTAATTTGTTACCCATCTGTACTGTTTGTTCGGTTTTGCCCTGCAGCTAATGGGAGTCAGATCCTGCACTGCTGCTTTGGCCAGAGAAGCAGCCAACTGCTGCTGTCTGCTTGCACGCAGCAAAAACATTTTAAAAACAAGAATAGTCACCAGAAACAATAAGTGAAATAGATTAGATCAAAATGATGGTAATTTATGATGCTCCAGCTGTGGTATAAAGGTTAAGTTATAAAACTATGTCTACCATGGTTACCATCTTAGTTTAGCAGGTTACCATGCTAACATTGTTACGGTACAACATCTGGTAGCATGAAAAGTACCTAAATGCAGACCAGCAGTTCCAGCAACAAAAGGATTTATTTTGACAATGAAGCCCATAAGGCAAAAACAGGGAACAGGGCAAACAGCAAACAAATACAAACGCATACCTGGACATGAACACATGCAACGCATGCAGACGTAGACCCATACAATGAACCGACAAGAGACGAGAAGGGAAAGAACAAAGGGAAGGCAGACGATCAGACACAGGTGAGAAAACCCAGAACAGGGGCCCAGGGGGGCGACCAGGCATGGAGGATGCTTGGGAGGACGCTCGGAAGGGTGGTGCGCTAGGACCAGGCACAGAGAGGCACAGCTGGAGGCTGGTGGACAGGCCGGAGGTCGGCAACGACGAAGGAGCCGCTCCGGTGGCGGCCAGGGACCAGGCACGAAGACCAGACGTGGAGAGGGGACGGAGGGGGGGACCATGACAAACATTTGTTAATTAGCCTAATAAATCAGATTTAAGAAAATTTAATTATTTAAAGAAATTACAACATTATGGACATAATGAATTATAGAAAAAATGTATATGTAATAAACAGTTGTACTAAACCAAATTGTTTTTATTATTATTAAAACTATGACAGAAACAGGTCAGGAGTAAGAGCAAGTTTGTCAAGGTCTATGATAGATAGGCAATGACATATTCTTACATGCTTGATTACTCAATAATTGAGTGTAATTAAATGCTGTGGTCCAGCAGGGACTTAAGCTGGATGGACCTGATTTGAGCTGGAAATGAAAAGAGTGATTTATTTTGACGTCAGTATGTGTAATCTGCAGGTGTAAGAAACTCTAAGCAGGTTCCATTTTGCCAGACAGATAGGTATTAAATCCTGAGTCATGCTTCATCAATAATACATTGGCTGTCTAATAGCACTGAAATATTAATATTAGTGATAAGAGTGTTTTTAATTGATATACATCCCTTCCTCAATGTGTCAAGGCTGGGAAGGCGATAATGCATGCCACAATAAGTGAGTTATTTAATGTGATACTAAAGGAAGTTGTAAAGTTCAAGGTAGGTCTTAAATATAAGTTTGATGCTGGGGAAAATTATTTATTATTATTTCACCTGCTCAATGTCAGTCTGTCCGCCAAATTAATCCAATATCTCAACAACTTTTGGATAGATTGCTATGAAAGTTACATACATTCATGTTCACTAGAGGATGACTCATGCTGACTTTTGAGACCCACTGAATTTACATCCAGTGCCACTAGCAGGTCATAGGTTTCATGTATCCTTGTATCTATTGGATGGATTAGAATTAACAATTTGTATAGACATTCGTAGTTCCCAGATGTTGTTGCCTGATGATTTTGGTGATCCCCTGACCCTTCCTCTAGATCCACCATGCGGTTGAGATTTTTGTTTTTGAGTTAAATATCTCAATTACTGTTGGATGGATTGCAATATGGTAAATAGATGTGTGTCCTCTATCTAACTATAAAAGAAGGAGTCTCTGTATGTCCTCTGATTATCTTCAAATATCTATACATGCCATGTATGAAATGAAATTACCATCTTTATGAAATACCCAGAGAAACAGAAAAGTTAAAGGGCATGGACAAGGAGAATTATGGTAGCTATGGGAGAACATTTTACATGTAGGCGTACAATTTGTTTTGTAGGTGGTATAACTGTGGTAACCAACCAGTCGGTGGGATAGGAGCCCACATGGCTCATGGCTTTAGTAATGTATATTCTATCCACTTTTATTTATTGGAATTGACAGAATTCATACAAATGGTAATTAATAAAATGTAAATGTAGAAAGTGATACAAGTTAAATTAAAAAAAATATTCTTTATATTGTGTTAATCAAGTGAAAAAAAGATTTTGAATGTTTAAATAGACTGTTTTGAAGGATTGATCTTTGTACATTTACTTCCTGATAAGCTAATTCAATAGCTAATTTATTCCTAAGACAATTCACAGGGCAAAAACACATCAATGCCTGGGGAGACAGTTTTTTTGCCAAGGTTGGCAAGTAGCTCATGCTGGTTTCAATTCCCTCAAACATCACTATTAAAGCTGAGCCAGAATTACTGAGGGTAACAACAAGCTGTCATGCAATTCCAACACATGTCCAAACACCGCAGTGTTTCCTGAGAGAGAAAACAAGCTGCAGAGCATATTCAGTTATCATAAAGCACAGAACCCACTAGACATCTGCACTCTAGGTGAACCCAATTTTTTTATTTTTTATATATATACCTAGAAACTCAGCATTATTACATTCTTGCAAATAATCGATACTTCTAGTTCTATATAACAGATAGATTTTCACCCCAGTTATAGTGTTATGTAACATGTCTAGAGTAACTCAGGAGACCACTGGGCCTGGCAATACTGGCAGGATGTAGTCTTTACACGTAGTTGTCCTAGGACACCCCCAAACTTTTATAAAACTCCAAGAAAGCAATCCAGGATTTCTAGATAACAATTATCATAAGGTTCCCACGCAGTAGAAGAAAACTACATTAGAGTTGATGCTAATAGTTGGAATCTGATCAATTCCAAGACTAGCCAGGATGATAAGAATTCATACAATAAATATTTATCACTTAATATAATTAAAGTATACTTGTGGTTTTAATTTAACATAACTGGATGCTCTTCTAAATACACAATATTGATTCAGAAATCTTGGCTAATAAATAATCAATAAGAAGGAGAAAAAACAAGCTTCTGCGGGAAGATGCTGAGGAAGTGAAACCAGGAGTAAATTTACAAAAAACATCCCAGAAATATGGAATTCAACACAACACCCATTAGTATTATATAGAATAAATAGGCCCAAAATCTTCATCCCATTGTGACCCATATCCACTCCTGCTCCTCTTCATGTTCTGGTTGGCAGACCAGTTGATTCAGTGTAACCTGAAACATATTGAATGTAAGCTGCTGATCAAAGATCGAGAAATAATAGGCCATTTTTGTCACTATTTTGATACTAATAATACTGAAATGAGAAGTTTGGAGGGTGATCAATGCTTTTAAAACTTTTAAAAGACAGATAGCAGATTAAGTAATTTTAAGTGTGTAGAGTATAGTCTATGTTGGATACAATAATCTTTTCATTTGTTTTTACTACTGTTCCAAATAATCATTTATTCCTACAGGAGCACTACAGTATCTATTTTATTAACTGTTGGTCTTGAGCAGTGTAATTGCTTCCCAGCTGAGTTGTTGATTGTGGAGATGTGCCTTGTAAAAGAAATTTCACTGTTGATTGAAGCTCCATGACAAAATTTGTCAGCAGATTTGTCCAGTTCATTAGTTGTCATTAACATTTCTGAAAATGATCAAAAAAAAGTACCATTCCCATTCACTTGAATGGGAAAGTTTGTCCAAACTTTTGACTGGTACTGTATGAGGTGACTCTTACTTTCATATTACCACTGGTACCACTAGTAGAGTGCTACCTTTTATCCTATATTTGTAGCATAATGGTGATGGCAACCAATTATGTGCTTCAGTTAATGGTGTACTGTCCTGTTGGGTGGAACATTACAGCAGTGTTCCAAAGGGATTAATAACTCCTTAAGTAAGGAAACAGTAACACCTCATTAATTATGTAACATGTAGCAATTACATATTCATTGGTAATTAGTACAAAACGAAACCCCAAAGAATATGGACATAGGTACATACATTTTTTTTGTGAGCCCGTCCAGTGATTGACAGTGGCTTGAAGGATGATTGCTATTCAGAAGGGACGATTCAATTGCAGCACATGTTCCGCATACTGCAGAATGAAGCTTGCTGTTCTAAAGATGGGAGCCAAGCAGGTTACCTTTATAGTTATTCTCCTGTCTCCTGCTCTATATCAGTCATATACTGTTTCTCAGTTATTAGTTAACCCTTAAATGCAAACCTGGTCTTTTTAACTAAAGGGGACTATATTAGAACACTATGGCCAGCACTCAACTCCCCTGTATTCCTCAATCTATTTGTTTTTAACAATACTGAGCCTGTGTAGCTGTCACTTGTACAATGAACGGACGTCTTACTTGAAGACCCAGTTGAGTGGTGAACTACTCATTTCTGTAGCTGTCATGTGTAAAATGAACAAAAGACTAACGAACGAACAACCCAGACCAGTCAGCTGCCTGTCATGTGAGAAAAATGAAACTATTATATAGTAAATTATATACTATTATTATTGTGTATACGTGGCCAAAATATATGAATTACTCTCTGAGACAACTCTTTACTACTCGTTCAAATCAGAGAGTAGTTTAAATGAACGATTCGCTCAGATCAACACATAACTAATGTAGAGCAGAGCATTGATAGGGTTTTGAGGATACTGTCCAAGTAGTGCTCCCAAGAGGGGATAGGACTGATGAGAGAACCTTATATAATTACCTCAACTACCTCGACCTTGCTTTTATAAACATATTTTTCCTGGGCAAATTTCCAACTTTACAAGCCAGAATATCTTACAAGCATCACACCTGGAAAACCTTGGACTTTAGCAGTTGTGGCCATGACTGGAGAAAAGCAAAGAGATATAATGACTTTCAAAAGCTGATGGATGATGTTAACATCTCTTGTTTGTCGAGAAACAGAACCACTTCAGCTGAGGAGCTCCCACAAAAACACTGGAGATACCACTTGTCATCATCGCTCTACCATGAAACTGTGGAGCACACTGTGCACAACCATGTTGCAATGACCAACAGGTGACTGTGATTGGTAATTACTGTGCTGACTGATGGGTGTTTGGTAGGTGTCAGTCTATGAGAAGTTATAGTAGCTATGTCGATAATACAGTATAAAGATTTAATTTAACAGGTTATGCTTAAATATATTAATACATTTCAAGGCCTTAATTGAATTACCACAATATATCAGCTACTACCACCCCATTTGATTTTTATCACAAAGTTTTGTTTGATGAGACACATGATTATTTTCCTCCTCAGATCGCACCCTATGTTTAAAAACGCATTATCACAATCCCTACAGACTACACTCTCTTTTCATCCTTTCAGCCCAGTGTTTTAAAGATGTATTAAATTGAGATGTTAGTCAAACAGTGGGTAAGGCCATGTCTACTCTTTGTGGATACATTTGAAAGTGCCTTTTGTATGTAAAATTATTTCAGTCCACACTTGGTGTATAAAACAGTGATTTGACTTAGGGTCAGAAATGCTGCCTGTTATCAAAGACCAGTAATTTCAGTGTTTTTAGTGTTGAAACCCTACACCTGTATTGTGTAAGGCAGCTATGCTGACATACAAAATGAAACATCTTTAAGCTTGAAACCAGGCAGTGTTACACGATTTCAGGGATAAACTATGTAATCAATAGATACATATATTATGGTCAGAAGTGATATGAGTAGATGGGAATATAAAATCAAAATTGCGGAGCTCAAAGCTTAACAATATGGAAATCACAGGCTGAAAAATGGAGCTGCAGTTTCTCCCATTTCACCCATAGTCTGGATGCCATTCTAACACAGAAACACACACACAATCCCAGTCACTCCTTCAAGCAAGTTATTGGAGGGTTTCCACTTTACCTTACCTGGCATGAACTATGGGAGAAAACAAGAGTGCCTGGAAGAAACTAAGCCACAACCTTTCAATCTTTGCCCCATAAAGGACAAGCCTACTTTTAAATGAAGTCGTGTAAATTAAGTTGGATCATGTTCAGAACTGAGTTGAGTGCAGGTACTTCAAGGTACAGTGTGAAAACCATGTTTAGTTTACATTCAACATCTCTGACTGAATACTGTGTGTGTCAAGGTCTAACAAATATGATGAATGCTTTTCCTGCAGTACATCATGAAATATTTTAAATTGGATTGTTTCCACTGCATCATTGGATGTGTTTCCAAGTTGCAACTGCTTGCAATATACTAAAGAGAACACAATCAAATACAATCTAAGAACACATGACTCACTAGCATGGTGCAAATACTGTCATATCCATCTTTGTACAAGAAATATCTCAGTTTTTTAACTTTGTCAACTGACTAAGAGTCTAACCCAGATGTCTTTTTCTGGCTTTCTCCAAGCACTCCTTCGCTTTCACTCTACCACCCTCAGCTCTGGTGCAGAGGTCAGCCAACCAACTCCATACCAAACTATTGAAAATGTTACTGCTGCATCCTTTGACAGGTGCACCTCAGCAGACAGCACTACAGAAGCACAGTAGCACAGTAACTGATTCTAGGATAATCGATTTTACCACTGAACTAGAATTACAATAAACATTACTTCATATTTTGTAGTTTGTATGCTCAGGAAATATCACAAAATACAAAATGATTAATAAAAAGAAATGCATGTGTGTTCATAAGCAGCTGCTGTTCTTTTACTATTCCTCTTTTGCAATATCTCAAACTCATCCTCCAAAAATTGGCGTGCAATGACTGAAGTATGGTTGCCAGCATAACAGCAATAATGGCTGTTAAACTGAGTTTATTTTCAGCCAGCACCACGCCAACCCAATATTTCTTGTGTCTGGATTTCGCTGTGATTCCTGGCTTTACCAACCGAGCTAAATCATGGATTATGCAGTAGGAATTCTCACTGGCTCACAGCGTTTGCAGTGTTGTGTCTTGTAATGGCTCATTGTAGCAGCTTAAGTGGAAGACAGGCACTCAATCTTAGATTGCAAGTTTGCAGCAGTTAATAAAGCAACTGCCATTAAAACCACTGAACACTTAATAGCAGGATTAAAACACTGCAGAGTCACCAAAACAAGGATGGACAGGTACAAATTGGCCTAGAGTTTTAAATGCCATTGGAAACAGGAGCTTTGTGGTCACACACACACACACACATCCCATTGTCAACAGTGCTTAAAAGATACTGAATTCAGGCTGTATTTCTTGACATATGAATAGGTGCACATTACTTATATGTTACAGAATATAATTCTAGTTTGGCTTCTTCCACCTGTGTATAATTACATCAAGAATCAAACTGCTTTGATTTTTGTTTTCTGCGCTCTATTGCTGCTTCTGCTGGCAACAGCACAGAAGCATACAAACACCTCAAATAGCCTTGTCTGACATATTATGTTGTTTTCCCGGAATGGAGGTGAGATATTGCACCTGAGCTTGCATCTGTCCTGGGACATAAACACTGATAGATCCACCCCCAGGACAGATGGCAGATGGACAAAAATGTGTTTATACACAATCACACACACCTGTTTTCATCGTTTGTACACTTTGTGGCACCATCTATACTAAAAGCCCAGCAACATAGGCATACAGAACAATGAACATAAAATCCCATCTTTGTGAAACAGAATAGAGCGAAAGTCTAATGACTGAAAGCATCTAGGCAAGTAGCCTGCTCATTAACAAATATCCTTCTCAACTTCTGTTTACTGTTGCTGGCATCAACCAATGCACCAAAGGCTATGGTAAACACAAATAAACAAGTGGGCAATTGGCAGCGGTGCAATCTAATTTAAGAGAAAGCAGAGGATAGCTTTCCCCGCTGCAGGGCAAAGCATTCTTTAAAACTTTTCTGGATATCACAAAGTCAGCTTTAATAGGTGTCTCTGAAACTGAAAGTTGTAAGTTATTTTAATCTGCAGATGGTCACATTTCTGTAATGACAGGCCCTGGGTAACAGCTGCATTTAATACAGCTATTGCAATAAAAGCAGGAGGATTGCGTGATTGCTGATGGATTTCTACTCTGCTACACTCGTCCAGAGGCACCATTGCTCCACAGAAGGCACCACAAAGTTATTGTTTCCAGTGTTGAATATTGCTGACCATGAAAACAACCTGGTAAAAGTTAAAGAGATGCTCAGTTTTGATATTGTTCCAGTAACAAAAAGGAAACAGTATATTTTGTGATCAGGCAAACAAGATTACTTGAGCATATAACAATTCCACTACTCATCAATCACGCCCTTTGCAATTGCTTGGAAAAAGTATTTTATGACAGCAAACACATTTCTAGCGCAAACATCCCACACGTTGCTCTCTATCACAAATTAAATGAAAGAATGAAAACACAATTACTTCAGGAATATAATAAATAAATGCATGTCTTGGCCTGAAAACATGTGAGGTAACATCCCTGATTTACGGTACCTCAGAGAGGGAAAATAGCAAGTTGTTCAAACACAAAGAAAGAAAAATTGTCCCTCCTAGTTCTGAACTTCAATTCAGTTGACTGGGAATGATTTCACACATACATCTTTTTGTATGTATCAAATACATGTGCATGTACAGGTTCGTTGACAGTTTAACCACTCAACAAT
This sequence comes from Nannoperca obscura, assembly GCA_036024295.1. Lineage (NCBI taxonomy): Eukaryota > Metazoa > Chordata > Actinopteri > Centrarchiformes > Percichthyidae > Nannoperca > Nannoperca obscura. Next base: position 16,211 of record JAVQJL010046318.1, read on the forward strand.
CAGCCCCCAGCAGCTGAACTCCTTCAATTAATCACCTCAGAGTTTACGCTGAAAGACTTACACCTCCCAGTGATACATTAACTTTTGCCTGGTGCATAAGTAATTGATTTCTTGCAGTAATGACATAACTCTCGTATGGATGTTCTGTCTAAAACTTACTTCATCTTCAATGTTCACAAGGGGCCTTTTAAGTACACACAGAGAACCAAATCATTACAGTAGTACCTTTCATATTGTTAATGCCTCTGCACAGCAGTGATAGAACTCAAAGTGAAATGTGAGTTCATCATATCTTACTACAGACTACAGAGCACAACAAAAGAATGTGAACCTGAAAAATTCACTTCCATCATTTTACCATTTGCCAGCCATTGACTTTTATGTATCACAGAGAACTATGTGCTAATGGGCCAGTTCTAAGTCTGAAGGAGGGGATTTAGCTAAATAAAAAAAGAACCATAGACTCACTAGAGCCTTTAAATGAATAAGCCGTCACTTTACTGACATTTAATGACAATACATATACTTGCAGTGCAAAATATTTGCATTAGGTTGAAGGCAGGTAAATTACAACTAAACCCCCCTTTTTGTTCTTTTTATTGTTCAAAATAAGTTATTTTAATTTCTTTACATAATGATGTCAATTTAGTTTCTGGATATCGTCATTAAGTTAAGACCGGCCTTAATTTTCCTAGGTTAAAGGCCTTACATTTCTTGTTTCCAGGTCAACAGATAGATTCCCATTAAAATTCCATTTTGTTTAGATTAATTGACCCTTCAAGTTGAACCTTTTACAGGAAAAACACAATTGAGATTCAGCATTTATCTCAAACAGTACAACCTTAGCAATTTAACTACATTAAATGCAAAGTCATACTCAAGCAGGATATTCCTTTTTATTTCAGTTCCAGTTCAGTATATCAGCTCAGTTAGCGCAACTCTGAGAATGAGGAAACATCCAGAATCCCCAAAACAGCTGCGAAGCAGTATTTCAATAAGTCAAACCGAATGCAATCCTTGTAGGTACGAATCCTTTGGGTGAGGCTCACCATCTGGTTTCCTGTCTGTGCTGTGAGGAATCAGTGTGTGGTAAAACTCCTCCATGGGACAAAAGAAATCCTGGCCATACAAAAAATAAAGTATTTTTTTCATCAGCAGTCCTTTTCATTTAACTAGAAAATATGTATTATTCATCTATAGCTACTCAATTTACACCAAATAATCTTACAAAATGTCAGAAAACTGAATATTCTTTTTAAACTGAAAAACAAAGTAAAACCATCTTAGCTAGTCTTAGACTGTTTCACTGAGTAAGTGAAAATATCCTTGTTCTACATGTTGTCCTCCATCTTTCTCTGCTGCTGCTGGCTTCGCTCTACTCTCTGAGCTTTGCTGGCTGAACCTGGAGGCAGAGGCAGAAGGGGCACGTTAAAGGAGAGGTTCAATTAAAAGGCATTATCGAACCTTTTTCTAATCTCACTGAAAACTTGCATGAAACCAATAGAATGTAATTTTACTATTTTATAAGAAAGATTTTTTATTCCCATAAATTATTTATTTATATTTATCCAGTTATTGTTATTTCAATGGTCATTTACCTTGGTTACAAATGCTATATTGTATTTTGTTCGTTCATTACTTTTTAGATGAACTGGTGACACCATCATTTCAACAATGGTCTTTTCCAGAACAACATCACCAAGTCAGAAAAGAAACTGAACAGGAACCACTAACTGACACAGCAGTAATTATCACACTCGTGTTCCCATGATGAAAAAGAAAAGCCATTGTTTCTCTTCTTTTCTTGTTCATCGGAGGCCTCATTAGTCGCTCCTATTAATGATAGAGAAGTGGCCAAACAGCGAGTTTCTTAATAAAACTTCTTTCACAACAACTTTTTCAGACAGTGACTTCATAGCATGATAAATAAATACATACATTTTAGAATTTCTTTCTGGCATTCTTCTTTCTTCTTTCTGTTCCCACTGTCTGAGGTCCAACCCACTCATGAGCCTGTTTAAATGATTGATGTTTTTGAAACTTTAGGATTTCATGTCACCCTCAGGATGAATTGCAGTAACTTTGATATCCTCTTACGTTTTTCTCTAGTGCTATCATGTCAAGGTTGTAATCTGTCCAATACTTCTAAAAAATATACCTGCAAAAACGTTTGTGCTAATTATTAAATGTTAGCATGATAATTGATTGCGTTTGTTCTATTGTGCATGCGCTTGTAAGTGCGTGCTGCCCGATACGGTTGCTCCGCTCGTCTTACTTGCTCTTTTAAATCTTTTTGTTATTTAACTTTGTACTTTTGGGTTTTTTGTTTGGTGTTAACTTGTTGGTGCCGTGGCCTCCACAAATGTGCTGGTGGAAAGGTTTTTGGTGTTTCTGTTCCCTCTGGAGGTACTTTCACTTGCAGTCAGCTGAGCGCAACAACTTCATGGCCGCTTTTGTTTACACCCGGGATCAGCTGATTGAACTTAAGCCGGCCATGGTGACCAGATCTGCGGACAT
>JAVQJL010046323.1:0-54200 GCA_036024295.1 Nannoperca obscura
GAGGAACTCAGTATTGTGGGAAACCGAGCCAGCCGGCGTGGGAATCAGGTTGCCGGTCCCCAAATTACCCCCCCCCCCCCCCCCCACCTCTCCAAATGGCTGGTTACTGCAGCAGGACATGTAGCAGCAGCTTCCTTCAGCAGAAGCACCAAATATTATCAGAGTAGAGTACAATGTTAATCCATAAAGCCAGACCTCTGCATTACAAGTTGTGGCATATCCCAGTAGAACGTGTACATCTTTTTAACCCTTTCTTGCTACTGTCCCTCCTCAGCTACCCTGTCTGCTTAAAATCTAAGTGTGCGATGGCCTAAAGAGAAACGTTAACTCTCTCTTGGTTTCCAGGAGTGAAGCTGAGCAGCCTGTTGGGGAAAAAAGGCAGCCTGGACAAGCTGCAGAGCTACTGGGACGTGGGCTTCTTCCTGGGCGCCAGCATCCTGGCCTGCGACAACACCAGGGTCATCCAGGCCTCTGAGAAACTCTTCAAACTTAAAGCCCCCATCTGGTGAGAACAAGGATAAGCCGTTCTCAGACACATTTAAGACCGCATCCATCACCAACTGTGTGCTCTGTTTTCCCTTGAAACCACAGTGGCCATCTGTGTGCAAGCATTTGGTGCGTGTCGCAAGGGGAACAGAAAATATCACAAGGAACTCACTTTGCTCATTTGCACAGCACCCCTGTCTTTACATGGACTTGATAAACATAGCAGCCTGGTGTCCTGACATTTTGTGAGGAGCTTACGTTTTGTAAGGAAACACAATTAGAAACATTCAATTGGACATTAAAATTGAGAAGAGATGATACTTTCTGAATGTTGCAGACAAGATTACTACCATGGTTTTTGTGAACTTTCTTCTTATTAAGACCAAATGACCAAAACCTTTCTGTAACTGTACACATATTGTTTTAACCTAAGCTGCAACTGTGGAGGTATTTTAGTTTTTTAATGGCAAAACAGGAAAATAAGCCCCAAAATGATCCTTAAACATTTTTATATGATGAGCAAATGAAAATAACTAGTACAATACGTGCTATTCTCACGTAATCATTTCATAGTGCAGGAACAGTCTTAACCATCTGCAATACATCATTTCAAAATGTACATCCATCCAGTTTACGAGACTGTTTCAGATGTACAGTAAACTGTTTGCAATGCGTAAGACCCTGCTGTTCTTAATTTGTGTTAGCGCTGTGGAAACTCTTTAAGTTTCCATTAATGTCAGAGAAAAATTGAGCCCCAGCACGGAAACACAATCATATGAAACTGTTTGTTTTTGTGATCTATGTTCATGGGTTTAAAACAATATAATACACATGCATATTATCAGGCAGTGAGTTATTTAGTTGGTAATAGCAGATGTTGGGAAATGGGATGCCAGCAAAGTTTCCTCTACTTCTGACATTTGGTTACATTTGGTTAAATAAATATGTGGATTCTGGGCTTTTTTCAGGGCGCAGTGGATAAACGGTTGTTCTTTTATTCTCTCTGGTTGGTTCCAGGTATCTGCGCTCGCTGGTGGAGACCATCTTGATCTACCAACACTTTAAGAAACCCGGCGTGGAGCAGCCGGCCCCCAAGCAGGAGCTGGTGGACTTCTGGATGGACTTTCTGGTGGAGGCCACCAAGAAAGACGTCTCCTCTGTTCGGTTTCCTGTAAGTGACGAGGAAACGATTAACTCCAAATGATGCAACAGTAGCTGAGATTTCAGTTTAATATGTTGAAACAACATAAAAGGAGTATGCATGCTAAGCAAGCTTAACTAGTGAAATAAAGGTCAAAAATAAAACATACAATGGATGTCTTGTGCAGGTGTTGATATTAGAGCCCACTAAAGTGTACCAGCCGTCATATTTGTCCATCAACAAAGACGTGGATGACAACACGGTGTCTATCTGGCATGTGGCTCCTGATGACAAGGTGGGTGCCCGTCATTTATATCCTCTAACATCTTTGATCTCCCCAATTCTGTCACGTTCTGTAATTTGTACTGCTGTTAAAAACTCTTCTACTAGTAATAACCCCTTCCTGAGATGAAACATCAAAAACATGGAGCAGTCAGAAAAACATCCATCCTCCAGTCTGCAGGTGTTGATACGCAATCAGTCGGTGTTAAAAAGAAACAATTTTTGGGAGATTTATAGACTTATCTTTTAATTGGAGCAGCCTTGGGAATCCATTATAGCTTGGTGCTTAATGTCAAGTACGGGAAGATTGCTTTCTCCATGCTAGCATGTTAGCAGACATTGTTTTGAGCCGTGCAGTAGAAGTGAGAGAGAATCTGAAATGATACGCAGTTGACTTTTGAAGCAAGATGCACATGAACTAGGATACAAAGGCTGTTGGTAAACGAGGACCGCTCAGCCTGTAGAATGGGAAGCGAAGCTGGGAAGTGACGGGAGGCCGTGCAAGGCGAATAATAATGATGTCTGATTGGCTGACAGGTCACAGAATCATACGTCATCTAAATCATACATTGGTGCACCTCAAACGTGCTCTTTGGTTACATGCTATGCTGTGATAATGGAATTGTTTCCTGTCATGAAGTTTGTTGTTGTATTGATTATTTTCTCATATTCCAGTACAGTATTGCTTTCATAGAAATTGATCCCAGTAAACCTGCTACATCAGCTACACTGCTTTTTCGTTAATGTAAGGTCAGTCAGCATATGTTGGATAATGCTGCCTTTAATACTACTGTCAGCCTGCTGTAATCAGTCAGTGTAGTGTATTCCCAGAAGTTGTAATGTTATTTCTTTTGATCTTTCCTGCAGCACAAAGGGATTCATGAGTGGAACTTCAGCGCCACATCAGTACGAGGTGTCAGGTCAGTGTCCGCTGCCTTTAATGACACACTCATTACAGCTGAGTGATGTGACGACGACCTCACACCTGTTTCCAGCGGGTGATTGGTTTAAATTTATCATCAGATGGTGGGCTGGAACTACAAGCTTCACTAAGCCTCTGAAAGTTACTAGAGGAATATATTAAATCATTTCTGTCTTTTAAAACGACCCTGCCTTTAGGTTTGTTCTGTTTTCAACTCTCACCATGCTCAATAAGTGTATGTATCTTAGGTATCTATTACATGCTAATGTGGAATAACAGCAACAGAGCATACTGAGACGACAGATTAAAGTCTCATTAAGATTAAAATCGCTTTTTCAGGAGCGACCTGGCAAAGAAGGCAGCAAAAAACTGATGTTGGACAAAAGCAACAACGTTAGCTAATGCTAACATGTTGATGGTTAGCATGTATAATGTTTACCATGTTAACCATCTTTGTTTAGTGTGTTAGCATGCTAATATTTGCTAATTCGCAAAGTACAGGTTTTTTAAAAGTATTTGGTCATAAACCAAATATATTGCACAAAGTTAACTTTTGACCTGATGGTGGCGCTAGATGAAAGTTATTACAGTGAATCTTCTGGGAACCATGAATGTGTTTACAGGATTTTATGGCAATCCATCTAATAGTTTTTTATACTGAGATATATTAGAGGTGAACCAACAGACCGACATTACCATCGTCATGTAGCCTCTAGCTTGGCTAAATACTAATGGCGTAGTACTAATGTCTATAATGTATGTAATGTCTATGCACTTTATATACTGTATGTTCATTCTGCACAGGTTCTTCTTTTTAACATTTGAAAGATCTTGATCTCAGTGAGACTCCTTGCTTGACTAAAGAGCTCATGTATTAGAATTAAACTAATATTAAAGTTAGTGACAAATAAAAAAACAAAACTCAAGACAAATGCAAAGTATAAATATATGGATTTACTGCTGACTGTGTATGTAAAGGCCTGACATGTTATATGTGCAGAGCTATCTAAGAATGCACAGAAGCATCGCTTCAGCTCTCCCTGCTGCAGACTGTCTGAGTGCTCCATTAATACCACCGTCAGTCTACCAGAGGCCGTGTTCATGATGTCTTCTCTGCGCCTCCTTTTCCACAGTCCTCAAAGGAATTCAGTGTCAGATCAGAGAGAAGTGGAGGGCTGTGCTCACATGTTGCTAGGGAACGACTCATTCTCCGTGCCCACTCAGCCTGCAGACAGTCAGCAGGACACAATAGCAGCTTTGCGAGCAACAATACGACCACACATACAGCCGCTTCGTTGTCTGGCTCAGCAGCTCTGGCCTTGGCGCGCTGGCTAAGAATTGGACAAGCGCTCATCCCGGCGGATAAAAGTTTCCATTTAGTTGTTGAATCGAAGCGCTCCATCGTTTGTGTCCACATTCAGAATCGTTTAATTTGTCAATTTGCAAAACAAGCGTTGTTTGTTCCAGTTGCAGACTTTGTCTAGAGACAAGCTGCAGCTCACACTCATCACACATACTGTGTCTAACAGTGAAATGTATTGTTATTACATCTGTGTGAACATCCTGCATTCATCACATCTGCTGGGGTTTATATTTTGATGGAGTGGCTACTAGCATGCAGTGACAAACACATACAGTGCCTTTTATTTCATACAGGAGATTAGATGGCTGATGTCATTAGTCCACTGAAAAGCTTCATTCATGCTCTGAGTCGTATCTGCTCTCACGGGATTATCGTCCAACTAACTGTGAACTGTTTCTCCTCAGCATCTCCAAGTTTGACGAGCGCAGTGCCTTCCTGTACGTCCTGCACAATGCAGAGGACTTCCAGATCTATTTCTGTACAGAGATGCACTGTAAAAGGTTGGTCTTCTCACTTGTAATATGTAATAACAAATATTTATTTAACGACCTTTTCCTACAACTTTGAAGTTCATATTATTGGGTTTTATGAGACAGCAATCAAAAATGAGGTTAAAAATGTCACCAACTTTACAACTATGGCACTAATTTTGAAAAGAGTGATTTAAATGTAAAGAAGAGGGCCTTTGGGGTTTTTGCTAATTAATCAACCTTCAACAAGAGAGTCTACAGCCATGCTAGCAGCTCCGGGAGCTAAATGCTAACACTATAATGCTAACATTCTCACAATGCTAACATGCATGTCAGGTTTCACCGTGCCACTTTCTACTAATGCCGTCTTTATTAAGTGTTTTGACCTTTAAAGGCTTGTAACAAGCCATTATTAATAAGAAGAACGAGTGATTAGACCTTCCCTTCTGGAAATTATTACCAGTACGAAGGGATAAATTACATACAAAGGATTTGTAAATGATTCATGTCTCATTGCCCTCTTGTATCCCACTGACCTGCTGGAGGTTTTGCATTAATCCCATCAAACTAAGAGATTAAGCCATCTGATAAAGAATACTGTATATGCAGTTTGATAATATCACAGTGGAATAAGACTACGATTCTCTGCTTGTACCCATCTCTACGGTAGTTCATGCGCTCCTGTCAGCTCCGTACTCAGGTGGGAAGTTTCGCACCTCCCCGTAGCCACGAACACACCTTGTTTCATTTCGGCACCATCATGTTCCTCGCTGGTCGGTGAAGCACCGAGTGTTCAGACTTGCGACTCTCACATCGGAGGCTAGCGAGCACTTCCAGTTCCATTAAGTAGAGTGTGAGAGTCAGTGAGTCATGCCTGCTGTTGTTATGATGCTCATCTCCTTTAATACGGAGCGAAAGGAGTGACAGTGGGGAGGGAGGGGTGAAAAGGAAGGAAGGAAGAAACCGACAAAAGGTGGTAGAAAGAGGAAGGGGCCAGGTCGGATTGTGTTTGCTCGTATGCACGATTGCAAGCACACGTGTGTCACCGAACACCTGCGCAGGCATGTGTGACAGCATCATGAGGCGACGTGCAGATTCACAGCTTGTGTGCAGAGAGCGATAAAGGTCATTACATGTATATATCTGTGTGGGAGGTGTGCGTGTAAACATACTGTAACCCCTTCTGGATGAGACTGCCAGCTAAATACTCCACTCAGTGACAATATGTACTTAATGGATCTCAGACAACATGTGCAAATAATGGACTTCAAATGGCTCTAATGTGATTCACTCTGGATTTTTAAAAAAAGATGCCGGAGCTTTGAGTGCTGCATTATTTCTTTACCTGCACTTTTAAATGTGCTACAGACGGGGATGTTTAAACTCTTCTTGTAAGGGCTCTAGGAACAGGTGCATTAATAATAGAATAATAGTATAATACAGTTTATTTATACAGCACCTTTTTAAAACAAGGTTACAACGTGCTTTATGTGGGAAAGACTGAAATATGAAAATGGGACTATACCAGTGTGTTTGTGATTGTATACTTTCCTTCCCCACTGGCCCTCAGTTTTATTTTCAGAGTGTTTATATCAATATTGAGTTAGCTGAGTAGGAATCATAGCCTTAGCATGTTATCCAACAACAGCCTAATAAAGATACAGCTACAGTCAAAAAGGCTTAAAGCTCAATATCAATGCTTATTTATTGTTTTGCTCTATTGAAGCTGTGTGTGATCTGTATTTTGTACTGATCAGGCTTTTCTTTTGGCAGATTCTGCGATCTGGCCAACAGCATAACGGAGGAGGCCTGGAAGGGTCCAGAGGAGGGAGACTGTGACGCCGACGCCTTAGAGGTGAGAGGACTGAAGACCTGATTCACTCCCATGTTGCCTCAGATGCTTTGGTTATTTTTATTATTATTCTTTTTGTAGATTTAAAGTTCATCAAAACTCACTGTTCCACCTGGTTACACGTCTCAGCCACAACTACCGTTTAATAAAGTCTTTAATTATGAGGCAGTAAAGCCTCATAAACCGCTATTATCAGAATCCCTTTAGATACAGAGATCCTAACAAAGAAGGAATCACCTGACACAGTAAGAGTCACATTTTAGGGACACTTTAATACAGATTTAGCAAAAGACACAACAGTTGTTTTAATGCACGGGTGCCAAGAAACAACTGAGCTGTTTGTTCGTGTACATTGTTTTGTTACATCCTGTTGTGACACATTGGTGTCGCTTTGCCTGCGTTTAAAATGTCACCGGAAATATGATGTGATTGTGGTGTTTCCATCAAAAGGGTTTAATTTCTGATAGAAAAAGAAAACTTACCACAAAACCATATTTCATCTTTCAACAGCCTTGGAGAGGTTCCTTATCATTTCTCCACCAAAAGACAAAAAAAAACAAAAAAGAAATGCAGAATTTCCTTCTGCTGAAATAATTAATCAATAATGTGTTTCTCTCCCTTTTTGTAACTTAATGTCTTTTGATTTTTAAGCGTGTATGAACTCAGGATTTCCATCTAGCTTTTCTAATTCAGTTCATCATCATTTGCATTATATTAACTGGATTGAAACCCAGCTGCACACTCGGTGAACAGGAACAGCGACCTGCTGGGAGAAGGCCTGGATTGTGTTTGTGTGCTTTGAACAGAACAGAACAGACACCTGCTGCTGCATTCACCTGTCTTCCCAGTGGAGCCTCGGGAGAAGAAAAGCTAATTACCCCAAAACGCTGCTACACCCTTTCTGACTCAGCGGCGTGGCACGGATCAAATGTCTAATAGGTTTCTCTCAAGAGCCAGTTTTATATCTGTCAGCTGTAAATGGGCTGTCAGTTTGTCTCCAGTAGCTTTTGCTTTACGTCACAATCTGTCCTAAAAAAGCGTAAACATTCAGAAAGAAAGCCTTTGTTATTGAGGTCACTCGGGGTCAAGCGATCAATGGAGGAGGTTTTAAGTGAAAGAAAAGGCAATTCGTTAAAGGGAATTAACAAATTAGTAATCACCCAAACAAATGATGATGAAATGATGCTGGACAGGAGCACAATGCTGTAACTGGATGCTGTAACAAGAGAACAACAATCTTTTAAAACCTGTTCAAGTACAGAACAGTACAGTTATAAAACAAAACACAGAATGAAGTGTGTTCACTTTGTTTGGATTTGCAGATTGAAGTTTTTAAGGTGTAAACAAACAGGAATAACCATGCAATTCCTTATTTTCTACATTGGGTCTTTATTGAGGTTAGGAATTACATGTAGCTGGATTTCTGTAATAAACAGTAATACCAAGGAAAAGATGCCGTAATCTTTAAAATCACCTAAAAATAATCAGATTTTTGGGATTAATATTATTTATTTATTTATTTATTTATGAGACTCGTTCAAAGGATGTAGAAATAAGAGAACCTTTTTTTTGATTATGCCTCTGGTGCTTTATTGTGGTTTGTGCCTACTGTATATGTATTACAGTACTCAGATTACTTTAAAAATTTAGTATTAGATTAGATTATAGCAGACACATATTATATTCTGTAGTGAGACACTACACTGCTGCAGGCACAGTGGTGAGAAGACATGTTAGTAATCACAGATTTAAATGAACGTTACCGTCTTGTCTCCACAGTACGACTATGAGTACGACGAGCATGGAGAGAGGGTGGTCCTGGGAAAAGGCACATTTGGAGTGGTGTACGCTGGCCGAGACCTCAGCAACCAGGTCCGACTGGCCATCAAAGAGATACCGGAGAGAGACAGCAGGTGAGAATCTGCCCGGACGTTCCTCTTCTGTCCGTCACCCTGAAGTTTTCACTCTGTTGGCGCTGCAGAAGAAGCATTTTTGAAAGGACTCTGTGAAATTCCATATAATAGCTTTCGTGCACAGTATGAACAGTCATGTGATGGTAATTACAGGCACAAGCATTTCACAGGCTTTGCCTCACAAGCAGTGAGGCTTAATAATATAATAAAAAAAAAAATATTAGGAAGCCATTAGTTAACCAGGACATTACGGTATGTATGTTCATGATCCCCAGAGGATCAATTATAATAAGTAAACCTCCATTTAACTTCACTAAAACGTACAATTTCCCCTCAATAAGCATTTTGGTCCAAACTGAAGTGCGCTGTGAAGTCTCATATTTTGTAATCTAATTGGCAGATTGACGTGGAATTGGTTCAGCAGATTCATGTTCAGAAGAGGATAAACTGAGGACATACTTTACATTTTTAGCAGCTTCTTTAGCAGTTTATTCTGTGCAAAGATTAAATTACAGCATGGATGTAAATATGTGTCTGAGCTGTTAATGTTAATCAGCACTGCTGATGAGCATCGTTGAGGAAAGCGCTGCTGTCATCCGACTGAGAGTGTGAAGTGCAGATCAGCAGCGTCCCCGGTGGTTTCTGGCTTTCGGTGGGCTGGTATCCACTTGAGTGACAGGTTGGCGGAGAGCTGTGGAGGCGAACTCCCACCCTCCGCCTTGAATTCCCACCTCTGTCTCTGCAGAAAACACCCGTCTCCTCACAGCTCCGTACTTAATGCACTCATCTCCAATTGCAAGAGTCTCTCGCTGACTAGATGATCCCACTGCCGCACTTTGTTCCACTAACCACATCAGCGCGTCAGCAGGGCGCTCGGCTGCTGAGAATGTGGAGAATTTGGGTAAATAATTCAGAAGAGGGTTGAACTCTGAAGACAGGCAGAGGGAGAGAGACACAGAGAGAGACGCACAGAGAGGGAGAGAGGGGGCCTCATGCAGAGAGCTAAATGTGAAAAGAAATAGCTGGCAGGCTTGCTATCGAGACTTGTTTTTTGTTTTTTTTACCCATTTTTCTGCTTCATTCTTTTTGCTTTTGACATGTCATCCATATCCATCCTGTTCACTTACATGTCACTTTGAAGACACAGTGAAAGTGACATCTCCATACATCTTATTTATCTACTGAACTCACACCAGAAATCAGTTTATCATCAGGTTAATATGGTTTTGGATTTTCATGTATTTTATTTCCATATAGGTTAGTTCTGAGAATAATTGACAGAAACTGTAATATGTTTTAAGGAAAAATAACAAAAACTCACTGGTTCCACCTCCTAAATGTGAATATTTTCCAGATTTCTGAGTCATCTGTGAAAGTGAACTCAATGACATCTGAAGATGTTCCCACATGTGCTTTTAACAATGTCCTGATGGTTAATACACCAAATGATTCATCATTTATTAAAAATGAATCTGTAGAATTTATAACAGTTGTTCTATTAATAGTCTGTTCCAGGTTTTATTTTTTATTTTAATTTATTTTTATGGTTTGAATTTTAATTTTAATTTTAACTGACTCAACAGGAACCTTGAATATCAAATCCCACAAAAGGGAGATAAAGAACTGCTAAATAAATCTATCTGTGACGATAAAGACAGAAAAAGAGAGAATAGTGTTCAGTAAGTTCCTGCCTATTTAACCTTCATTAGTGTTGCATCAGCATGTGGTAGCAGCACAGTTACTTTTCCAACTTCACCTACGTGCAGTATATAACGAAAGCTGTTCTTTTCTAGCGTAGACTTTAACGTCGTGTTGGATTTTGTTACTTTTTTTAAATGCAGGTACTCTCAGCCGCTTCACGAGGAGATCGCTCTCCACAAGCACTTAAAGCACAAGAACATCGTCCAGTACGTCGGGTCCATCAGCGAGAACGGCTTCATAAAGATCTTCATGGAGCAGGTGCCTGGAGGTGAGAGCTGTTGCTGTTACGTTCTTAAAGTAAAAAAGAGGAAATGAAACATCAAACAGCTCAGTCTTAAAGAACTCGTTCAAGTAGCGGTCGTTGCTCATCTTTTTATCCTCAACTGAATTAAGACATATTTCACTGACAAGAATACATTTGTTTACACCACATGGCTGCCGAAGTCCCTAAGCTTTTATTTCAACTAAATTGTCTTGGAATAGATTTTTACAGTCCCAAAAAGGGCAAGTAATAATCAGAGAGCTGACTAAACCGCTGATGCCGCTGATCTCAGCTCGGAGTGACTGTGTTTGTCGCTGCTGTACTTTGTCCGGTGGTCTCCAGGTAGCCTGTCTGCACTGCTGAGGTCCAAGTGGGGCCCTCTGAAGAACAACGAGTCCACCATCGGCTTCTACACGCGGCAGATCCTGGAGGGACTCAAATACCTGCACGACAACCAGATAGCACACAGAGACATCAAGGTGACCAGACAGAAGTTATTGTGCAGTTAATGTTCTGTCGGAGAGGTTTTTTTATGATCTTTGTGGCATCATCGGCTTCTTGACGGCTCATTACCAGAACAGCATCATTTAGAGCACTAAGAAGAAACCAGTTCAGCTTAAACCATGTTCGAACTTCTGATCGTTTGTTTAAATTCTACAAACCAAGCTTAAAAAAACTTAACATTTGCATTTTGTTGTAAAAGGTAGAAGTAGTTAGCATGAGCAGGGAGGGTCACAGTGGCTGAGCCGACGAGGAAACAACTTTGTCAACAGGAAGTCCAGAGGGAAAGATGTTGTACTGGTCAGTGGCCACAGAGTAGATGATCAGCTGATGTGTGGGAGGTGCGCGGCAAAATGCTAAATCCTATGCGGAACAAAAGAGAAACAGACTGCGCGTTATCTATGACAGACTAGAGGTTTGCAAGACAACAGACTCAGTAAGTAATGTAAGTAATATAAAGTATGAACCAAGAGACATTATTTAATCCATCGCAGAATTCTGAAGTTTTAAAGGTTTGAGTTAAAAGTTTGTTTGATCTCTGTAAACTCATCGTGACTCTGTCTGCACAGCCGATGTGATTTGGTGTGAATTCATTCCAACAGCACTCACACGCATTTTAGACTTTTCTTTATAACTCTTTGGCTAAAACAGTAAATCTGACTTCCTCCTTTTTTCTTATGTGAAACCCCCTCCCTGTTTTATCTCAGTTATGACAAACCAACAGACCGTCATTAGGGTCAGCAGCCGCTTCCCCATGCGTCCACCTGATTCAACAACCCGGTCATATAAACATCGTTAGCTGCACATAAATGTTAATGGCCTTGTTATGGCTGGGATTTCGCCCTCCTCCTCCCACGCGGTGTCTTGTAAGCCGCTGTTTGTCCCTTTCAAGGATTTGCAAGCACCTCGCATTATCTCAATACACAGCATGGCTTTGGAATTTCAGCGAGGGAATGGGCGTTTGTGTTCTCACAGATGTCGTTTCAATCCGCAGGGCGATAATGTTCTCATCAACACCTACAGCGGCGTCCTGAAGATATCAGATTTTGGCACATCCAAGAGGCTGGCTGGGATCAACCCCTGCACTGAGACTTTCACAGGTACGCTCGGAGAAAGTGTGTGCTTGAGATGTGTGTCAAATTCCAGAAAATCCCCATTTTCATGGAACAACAAGGCACTAAACTTTGCCTTGTTGCCTCTAAAATAAATGAATCGATCATCATTTCAGAGGACTAACCCGGTCTCGGTTCCTTGGCCAGTAGTCAGCTGACTGCTGTTATTCAGAGATTCATGAGTGTGCGGTCAGATCTGGCAGGCTGGTGCCCCGTGTGATGTCGCCACCACAGCGGCCAATTGGTAACTCAGTCTGACCTCTTGGATTAGATCATCTGGCAGCTGATTGGAGCAGACAGGGACTTACCCTGAATGGTGGATCTTTTTCAGGAAACTGGGATACTCCTTTTTATAGCCCAGGCCTGCTGTAAATGTGTCCCTGCCTGTTTTTAGCAGCTTCTAAAAGCAGCACATGCCGCCCAGCAGGCTATTATTAGAACAAAAGAGTCCTTTCAACCGGGAGCTGAAAATGTTACTTTGGAATGAGACGTGATTTACTGACAACACAGAGAGGCTCTTTGTTGTTGCTCACACGAGACCACGAGCCCTGAAAAAGCTCTTGTAACCTGATTGGTCATTTGCAAGAATTGTGTCATGAAATCAGGACAGAAGAAACGTATTATTGGACTCAATGCAAGCCTTTTTTGGTATTTACGTCAGTTTCTTTCATATGCTGTTGATGCCACCTTTACCTTTTCTGACTGTGACACACTGTCGTCATATGCAACGTCCATCTTATCCTTTAGTTTTATACGTGGAGCTGTTAAATGTGCGTTGATGTTGCCTGAAGCAGAGAGCAGGCTTGACACACTTTTTCACTGCATGTAATGAAGTGCGACTTTGCTTTTCCTGCACATTTCTGACGGAGTCACAGCCAATAGTTCACGTATTTATTTATCAAATTATTTACTAGGTTTGTTGGTTGGTTATTTGATCAAAAGAGGGGAAATAATATAGTGCCGTAATTTGTTATTTGACTTATTGGTAACTCTTTTAATGGTATTTTAACATGTTTTTATGTGTATTCATCCAGGCACACTACAGTATATGGCTCCTGAAATCATAGACAAGGGTCCTCGGGGATACGGCAAGCCCGCAGACATCTGGTCTCTGGGCTGCACCATCATAGAGATGGCAACTGGGAAACCACCTTTCTATGAACTGGGAGAACCGCAGGCTGCTATGTTCAAGGTGAGAGACGCCAGCAGCAAGAAATCCCATCATCCCACTGGGTAACGTCTGCTTAATTTTAGCAAAAAGGGTCACGGAAGGCAGGTGAACATCTGTTTCTGTTGTGACGTCTTCTATAAAGTGTTGATCAACGGTGAACAACAGGAGTGAGGATGTGATCAGTTTTTATGTTTGAGAGCTGATCACCCCTGATATTTTATATCTGTATATCTTTCATGTTTTATACTTTATGTTAGAGTTTCTACAGCGCTCCACAACACACTTTAAGTCTATCTATTTATTTCCTGATTAAAGGTTATTTGAGCACAGCCAGTTTTCCACTGGACCTCCATGATGGGTCCAGACATGATTGTTAGGAGTGCTGTAAGACATCCCTCAGACTGACTGTATGACATGGAAACTTACTTTACAACAACTAGCAGATGTGGTGTGTTGTGCAAGTCTTCTTCTGCAAGCACGGACCTTTTTAAACTCTGCTGTGTTTGGTCTATTTATTTGCTCACTATGTGCTTTTAAAAAAAGTTCTCTCTGCTAAATTCATTAAAAGAAAAAGACGGCATCCAAAGTGCGTCATGAGCAGGTCGGACTTCTGCACTCGTCGGTTCTTCTTTTTATGGAAACAAAACCAGTGAATCGGTCGCAATGCACCTGCGTGGTGTGGCCACCTGCGTGCTGTAATGTGATCCAGCTGCTAGAAGATTTATTTGAACACGAGCCGACTCGTGTGAAGCTCAGTGAGAGCAACCAACACAGGCTCCAGTTTCTATGTGCAGGTGTCTTTGTGCATGAAATATGTGACTCACTGTGTATTTGCTCTGGATGGAAATGTAAAGTGGAATATAGTTCTAGAGCCACGTGTAGGCCATTAAAGACAGTAAAGATGTTTAAGGGTTCTCTGGAAGGCATTATAGCGCTCCTGTCAGAGCTCTGAATCATGGAATTTTCCATAAGATGTAATTTGATTAAAGGGCTTTGAATTCAGACAAGAGGGCGTGTGCTGAATATACCTTCTAGTCAACATCACGTGAAAGCAGAAACTGGCTTCTCCTCCCAGTTTTCTGGAAAAGGTCACAGAATTCCCAGAACTGCGAGTACAATCGCTTCATCTTTTTCCCCATGTTGTGTCTGCGCTGTGTATGGAGTTATCCCAGAGAGTGAAACAGTCCTTATATACTCTTCACTCATCCTTGTGGAATGTCTCGAGGGAGGGGCATCTCCCTGCTGATCTTGAGTCCACATTCCTCAGCAGCAACGACGGGAATGTCTTATTGTCATGAGAGTCTCACGCTTGAACTTTGAGCATTATTACTCTCAACTGTGGCCCCAAGCTACAGCCGGGCTCATAGTTCACCGGGTAAACACTCACTTTACGCTTAAGTTGTCTCCTTGCAGTAAATCAAACAATTTACCCCGAGAGCAGGACATCTGAGAACTTTCTCAGAGACTCTGTTTGTTTAGTTTTTTTCATTTATTCTGTACATCTTAATTCCTTCCTTCCTTCCTTTATTCTGCTCCTGCTTGAATTGAATGTGTGTGTCCCTTGTCTGCATTTTAGGTGGGCATGTTTAAGATCCACCCAGAGATCCCAGATTCCATGTCGATGGAGGCCAAAGCCTTCATCCTGCGCTGCTTTGAGCCCGACCCGGACCGGCGTGCCACTGCCCTCGACCTGCTCACCGACGAGTTCCTCACCGTCACCAGCCGCAAGAAGAAGAGCAAGAGCAGCTTCACAGGTGGGTTCACTTCAGCTTCTTTCTTCTTTCTTCTTTCTTTGGGCCTCTTTAAGCCTCCATAAAGACATAGCTAGGTGTCCTGGTGTCCACATAAGGCGATTAAAATAAAAATAAACTTGCATCGCTTTAAATCAGCAGAACAAGAAAAGATTGAACAAACCCAATGCAAACATCAAGAAATAATTCTGAGGAATAGTTTGTTGGAGTTAGATCTCCCATAAGGCGGTTAGCTTAGCTTAGCATAAAGACTGGAAACAAGGGGAAACAGCTAGCTTGGCTCTGTCCAAAGGTAACAAAAACCCAACTTGGAGCAGTTTTTAAAAAAAATGTAGCATGTTATATCTTATTTGCTTAATGCATACAATAACCAAACTTTAATAACTAGCCAACAGCTCATGGTTACAACAGCTCGGGTTATTTCTTGGCCGGGAGCAGTGACTGCGTGGAGTTTCACCTGATGGACGTTGATTAAAGGCTAAATGCTCAACATTAGAATTTAAAACCAAAAGAAAACAATAAAAACTGCTCCTGCTTCAAGCTGATGCAGGGTGAATAGAAAGCATCGAACCACTTCATGTGAAAGGAGAGTGAATCTAAAGATTGAGAAAAGTCTGTATTTTTTTTTGTGTGTCCTTAGAGGCATCTAATAAGTATCTGCTGAAAAGCGTCACCTGCTATACCTGCTCATCGTGGAATGAATAGGTGTTCATCTTGCAACCTGAACACACCCTCAATCTTCATTGTCTGGATTTGTCAATGGCCTCAGTTCTCGTAGGCTTTCCACCCGGCAGCAGTGATGCTATCATGCGCCCTGGCCCAAGCACAAAAGATTACAACAAAGCTTGTGCCTCTCTGAATACTTGGAAGTGTTTTTCTGCCAGTCTTACATGGAAATCGTGTTCTGTTCTGTTCTCTGGTTAATTGCTGACACACGTTTAATGTTTTGTTTTTCCCCTCACAGCTCTGTCTCCAGGGTCAGGTGAGTTGCTTCACTCTCTCCATGTCTTCTTCCTTCAGACATATTTTCCACTAGAGGGACTCCTTTTATAATCTGCTTGTCAGTGCCATGAAACATCTGCCTGCTCTGCTGAAGAGTCTCAAGGCTACAGTTTTCTTTTTTTCTGCTAGCAGCTACCTGCCTGGCACGACTCTGCCCTTTCCAAGAACTCAAAATAGACATTGCACAACATGACTCCGTTCCAAAAGCTTGAATGTCTTTCTAATCCCAGTTTTTTAATGTATACACAATGGCTGTCATTTGCTGCCAGATACATCTGATATAGCTCTTCTCTCTTAACATGATGAGCATTTCTTTTCTGAAAGGGAAGTCAACTTTCCATCAACACTTTCTCTCATTTGCCCCTCTTGAACGCTTTAGCTCTTTTTGTCATGGAAGAACGGCTCCTGCTTCCTGATTGGTCTCCCTCTTTCTCACGTTCATTGTTGCGTCCTTCAGAGTACCTCCGCAGTATCTCCCTGCCGGTGCCGGTGGTGGTGGAGGACACGAGCAGCAGCAGTGAGTATGGCTCCGTCTCCCCTGACAACGACCTCAACAGCAACCCCTTCATCTTCAAGCCCAGCGTCAAGTGCTACAGCGAGAGGGATGTCAAGGGGCCCAGGTCCCTCTTCCTCAGGTAGAATGAGTGGGACCGAGACGTTCTTTTGTCAAAGGGTCACCGTGTCTTCGCTTCACCTTAAAATGTTAGCTTATGATTGGAGTATTGATAAATGCCACGCTGACTTTCCACATGAAGCCCTTAGCTGAATGGACTCTAATGCAAATGCTGTTTGTCTCCCAGTTACAACCAGTTCAAAGAGTTATTTTATCCCTTGTTTTATTTGAATTGTATTGAAGAAGTCAAATCATTCAGTAATTTACAAGAATAAAATGTGAGGAAAGTCGTTTCCTCTCCGACGAGAGTAAAAAAACACTGGATTCGTCTGATTTTGGGGGAATCATTTGCTGTGAAAAGAATCAAGTTTAAACATATTAAACAACAATATCATGTCAAAGTTGGCATCAACTGTCAAAAAAACATCATAGGATGAACTTTGAGGATTTGTATGAAAGGAGAAGATCCATTATGCTAAATAATTTGTGGTGGCTCAGCAGTGAAACAGAAACAAAAAACTCACCAACAGGCAGGGACACATGATTAAAACTATTTTAAATAACACACACAGACTGTAGCCAGATATATTATTTCTTTGTTGCCCTTTTTCTGCTCCCAAATCAGTTATGTCAAAGCAAAGGCAAACATATTACATTTATCTTCACATATATTCTGAGCTGAATGTGAATGTTTGTTGTGGGATCGGAAAATGAAACACATGTAGTTTTAGTCTTCAGGACCCAAATCCAAAGTGTTGGTTTTGCTTCCTACTCAGTATTCCAGTGGAGAACTTCGAGGACCACAGCGCTCCTCCGTCTCCTGATGAGAAAGATTCAGGCTTCTTTATGCTTCGGAAAGACAGCGAGAGACGAGCCACCCTGCACCACATCCTGACCGAGGACCGGGAGAAGGTGGTGGCCAACCTGATGGAGGCGCTCACACAGGTTGGTGAAGAGAGGCACCATCAGTCAGTCAGTCAAATCAAATATGAAACCCCTCATTGCTCACAAACTCCCCAACCTTCCCTGTTATGGCTTCTCGCCTCCAGGGCTCAGAGGTGATGAAGCTGAAGCCTCAGCACATCTCCACCCTTGTGGTCAGTCTGGCCGACTTCGTTCGCATGGCGGACAGGAAAATCATTGCCAACACGCTGTCTCAACTCAAGCTGGAGCTGGACTTCGACAGCACCGCCATCAGTCAGCTGCAGGTTGTGCTGTTTGGCTTCCAAGATGCTGTAAGTATCAAAACACACACACCACCTAACAGAACAGAACCAGACACATTACATAGAAGGAATTCATTGCAGTACATCTGCACATTTCATCTATGAATTATTTATATGAAATATTAGAAATATGACAACACAAAGGACTCCACATCTCTTTGCTGCAGCCAATTAAATGTTTGACTAATTGTCTTCAGCTTCTCGAGGATCAAATGTTAATGTTTCTGTGAAAAGGTGCTCCTATCCCTCTGCATAGACCGTGGCCTCTGAACACTTCGGTGTGATTGTTGTAATTTTACATGAGCTGCAGAGAGCAGCAGGCTGCCATGTTGCTGCTCTTCCTGCACAGAGATCAGACGGATAACTGTGAAACACTAACCTCTAAGCAAGGCAATAAATAGGGAATCTGTCAGGGCTGATCTAAAGGCTGATCTACTGTCTCCATCAGAAATGCAGTAATGCAAATGAAATGACACAAGAGCAAGTGGTTGTTTTCATATTTGGGGTGTTGCATAATGTTGCAAGAAGACGAAGCACTGACGCCTCCTGTTGGTCATCAGTGCAAACTATTTATAGTAGAAGAGCAGGAGTCATGCAGCTGGGAAGATTCATAGTTGGGTTTGTTGTGCATGGATTAAAAAGTCCAGTAATTAAGAATCTTTAAATATCACCAACATAATTTGATGGTTTAAAGGTCTCTGTGGATATTTGGTCATTACAGCAGGAGATACTGAGGTCACGAAAGTCAGATGAAATAAGGGAGCATCAGCTATGTTAAGTAAGATTTCAAGAATGAAAAGTGTAAATACAAACATGGCTGAATGAACAATTAAAGAAATGTTAAATATACCAATAACAAGAAATATACTCTGTATGAAAATGCAGTAAAAGTGTGTTTGTGACTGGAACTCTTCACGTGTTCAGGTGAACAAAGTGCTGCGAAACCACAACATCAAGCCTCACTGGATGTTCGCTCTGGACAACATCATCCGCAAAGCTGTGCAGACGGCCATCACGATCCTGGTGCCAGGTAACGTCATCAGTGTCTCCAGCAGAACGGCTCTAAATGGGTTACCGCTGGTCCCTCGGGGCAGCACTGGCAGCCTGGTGAACGTAGCAGTTTGCCCTGGAAGTTACTGTAATCACATCCAGATATGTGGGAGACGTTCACCAGAATCATCCACGTGTGCACAATAGATAAGTGTTAGCAATAACTCGTAATAAAGGGAGAACTATTAGCAGCTCTAAACGTCCAATTGTTTTTATTATATCAATGAATCTGTCACTTGTTTCTCAGATTGATTGATTCCTTAAACCCCATTAAATATCATTTACAATGATATTAAACAGACAAAAGAAGCTGCAACCAGTGAATGTTGGTCATTTTAACTTGATAAATAACTTAATTAATAAATTATCAAAATGTATCTAAATATTCTGTTTATTCTAGTTCATCAGTTAATCAGCTTCAAGCTATTAAACATATGTATACTTGTTCAGAGTCTGATCTCAATGCAGCTTCAGAATCGATGATACTTTCCATAAAAAAAACAGTATTTCCACAACGAAGACATAATAAAACAAACTGCATCCAAAGAATCCCTTAGTAACGTATTGTGTCGCTGTTCAGAGCTGAGGCCTCACTTCAGTCTGGCCTCAGAAAGTGACCTGGCAGACCAGGACGAGGAGGACGACGACGCTGAGCCGGAGAGGAACTCCACCCACCAGAGCCGAGCGCCTCCCGTCGCCGCTCACGACGACACCGTGGCCACCTCAGGAGTCAGCACGCTCAGCTCCACCGTCTCACACGAGTCCCATAATGCACAGCGCTCTGTGAGCATGGAGCTGGGAAGGATGAAGCTGGAGACCAACAGGTAGCCAGGAACATTCGCTGTGCTCAGATTGTAGTCTGAGTGTATTAATCACTCGTTCATCACTTTCGGTTAGTAAAATGAACTTGTTTTTGACTGCAGGCTGCTGGAACAGCTGCTGGAGAAGGAGAGAGAGTATCAGGCCATCCTGCAACAAGTGCTGGAGGAGAGGCAGCAGGAGATCAGACTACTGAGGCTGCGATCTGAGCCCGCAGGTCTGCGCTTTCGTCTAAATTACCTTTTTACACTTCTGCGACACTAGCACCACTACTTCTAACACCTGTCTGCCTTTACAGCTGATCTGTAGGGAATAAATCGCAGGTGATTAAAGTGCAGAGAAATAAATGGAAGACTATTTTCCCTCCAGCTCACTGAATAATTTCTACATGAATAAGGCTTTCTCACTTCCTCCTGGACGTGGGACTGAATGTGTGACTTTTAAATTCTGATTCTGAGATTCCAGGATGAAAACTCCTTTTACACATGATGATGCATCCTGTCTTGCTGATGTGATGAGATTTCACAGTGCCTTGTGTGTGCCACCAGTTTTTTTTTTTTGTTGTTGAGGGTCTGGCAACAAGTATATGTGCTACCAGTTTTGAATATGTACAGAACCACTTTTTTATATTTTTGAACAACTTCAACAACAAACTTTTACAAAAAATAGTTTAAAAACAAAGAAAGGGGGGAAAACAGCACAATTTTTTGCGCTTGTGTTGTATGAGTCCGATACTGAACCGAGATCAGAATTTATGAATGATAATAAAAACTCTGATAGCAATGTATCAACTGATATTCAAATAACATTACAGACCACGCCAAACACAATATTGTTCAATAATCAGCAGATGAAAATAATCATTAGTTGCATTCTGATACAAAATAGTTCAAATTCAGCTCCACCTCGACCAACTAAAACAGGAAAATTCTGCTTTTACGTTAATGCATGAATAATAATAATCTAATGATATAATATATAATTGTATAATATTCACATGGGACATTGTTCTACATGGAGTACGTTTAGTTTTTATATTTTGAAAATATTTTCCTGATTATACTTTTATTATATATTGATTATAAAGGACAGGACAATGTATTCTTACACTGTGGTATCAGTACTTTTACCTCCACCCCTGTTTAATATTTGGTTGTTGGTGTTGCAGGACACCGTTTATTTCCTGTGCAGCTGTTGTGTGAATGGGTGCAGTGTGTCTAAAGGAGTCTTTGTTCTCTGGCAGACGTCCCCACATCATCAGATGGTCCAGAGGAACAGACGAGTCCACCTGCAGAGAGACGTGAAGACCCAGATCTGACCTGCTGGCTGAGGCTTTACGGTGCGGACCAGGACGCCATAGACAAAGTGAGTCCCCACAGCACCATCTATGTTACAGCACAGGCTTGACTCTGAGATATTAGAGCTGGTGTTTGTTTTGTGACGCTTGTTTCCGTATTTCCACGTTGCCCTTTTATTATCGGTGCTTAACAACTAAATTAAACCATAAAACAAAACACAGTATGAAGCATTGTGCGGTTCCAACGAACAGAAGGTCATCTAAGAACGTTTCCAGTCTTCAGTCATGGGTTTTGTTTCTCTAGATACTGAATGAGGAGTACACGCTGAACGACATCCTCCACGATGTGACAAGAGACGATCTGAAGAGTTTAAGACTGAGGTTGTAAACTTTGTGTGCGTTTGTGTGTGTGTGTGTGTGTGTGTGTGTGTCTGTTTTTAAGATGATTGCTAACAGTTTCACTTCTGTATTCAGTGTTATGTCGCAGAAATACATGCTGTCACTCGTATTTAAAATAACGCTGCAGCCCCCCAAATGCCAGAAACACAGAAGTGAAGCTGTCACAACTCTTTGTTGCATTACAGAGTTTGTATTCATGTATTTTCTGGTTCTTACTTTAGGTTTGCACATGGCAACTCAAGGGCAGCAAGATTTTTCATTTCCAATTTGACTAAACAAAAGTCTAATCTCTCATTTGTGGCTATCAGCTCACACTACATCGTGTTCACACAAGAGTGAGACACTTTAAAAGCCTTTACTGATACAAACTCTTAAAGCCCTTTCTACCTTTGGCGCCCCTCAGTGGTAGTATTAAAAAATATGTTCTCCAGGGTATCTGCAGGTCTTTAAAAGCATTAAATTCAGTTTCCTGTCATTACAGGCCGTAATGTTATAAAATGTTGTTGTATCCGGCTACAGTTCTTTGGGAGATATTATACCCGACAGTGGATTGTGTGCACAAGAGGCTGTTCAATCCTTTTTTGTGGAGACCTTTGGCCAGCATTGTCACTATACTGTTAGCTACAGTAGGACGCTCCTATGGCCAGGAGTCAATTTTAGGAACAACTAAACTTAAATTAACCTAATTAATCATTTAAAAATAATCTATTCATAATTTTTCTGTCACGTATCCAGGACAATTGTACATGAACCACTGAAAGCTGAGTTATAGTGTCATTTCTATTTGTTACATGCAAAATGTGGCAGACTACATTGTAAATTGTAACCTAACAGTCTTTTCTGTCCGTCCTGTCAGAGGCGGGATCCTGTGTAAACTATGGAAGGCCATCACAGACTACAGGCAAAAGCCAACCTGAGGCCTTAAGTGGCAACAACCACTCAGACAAGCCAGCCAGGATCTTTGTCCCAACAACTCAGTATTCTCCTCTTTACCTCAGTATTTATAAGAGCAGGACGTGTCGGAGAGGAACCTGTGTTTGCCGTGTGCACAGAGCAGCTGTCCACCCACACGAGAAACTCTTTCACTGGTCTTGTCTGAGTATTTTGATAATTTTGAAAACAAAAGGTCACTTTGAAAGCAACAATTACTGAGAAGTGCCACTGGTTTTGCTGTGCCTAATGGACATACCACAGCTTTTTGTTACAGGTGTGTCAGAAATGTCAGTTGGTGGGAAAATCTATTAAAATCTTGAAAAATGTCAAAACATTTTCTCCTGTCTTTACAAGATGTAACGTTTACAAAACTGGAGACTGGCTGTTTTTCTAATTAAAGCCTGAGATACAAAATACTACATTGAAAACCATTTGTACTAATGTTTTTATCATAGGCATCTTATCACTACTTTATTGAAATGTATTTTTAATTTAATTGTTATGGTAACCTGAAGGATGTCAGCGCATGCCCCGTTACTTCATTTTTTATCCATACTGAGACTTATTTAAATTGTTGATGCTTTTTTCACATTTCCTTTTTTAACACAAATCTACATCTTTATTTTTCAGAAACGTGTAAATGTTATAGAATTCTATGTGAATTACATTTATGTACTTAAGAAATACATTGATAAACATAGTTATATCTCCATGTGGATTGGACCGAGTCTATAATGAACACATTTGAAAAATGAATTGTAAAGTATTGTATTTTCTAGTGTCGCAAATCATACAAGATAATATTCAGTTAGTAATTGATATAATAATTTGCTCAGTTTTTATTGTTGTACACTGACAGAATTGTGCTTATCTTGCTTGTGTAGATATGATCGATCATTGAGTCAGATGTACGTTGTAATGAAACATATGAAATGCAAACAGATTTCACATGCAAGAACCTTGACTTTTTTTTTTTTTTTAACATGATGTCAGAAAGGGGGAAAATAATCATGAGCAGTGTGTCCGTTTTGTTTCATATCTAAAATTATTCAAGATGTTTGTGTCATATTGTTAAAATAAAACTTTTCATCTTGAAACCATGAAAGAAATATTCTGTTACGAATGTGATCAAATATAGCTGAGTAGATTAAAAGACAATGTATTGAAAGAATAAGCTGTGGTTCATAGGGAATCTACTTAGTTCTACTTGTTATAAAACAATATTCTGTTATATTATTAGTATTTTTATACGTTTCTCCATAAGTATTTAGGTCCGTTTTTTTAAAGTAAAAAAAAGTGTCTATCTTTAAGAAATGCAAAACATCATGTCAAAGGAATTGGCTCAGCACAAACATACCTAAAAAGGTGTTGTGGTATAAGGTCATGTCAAAATGTAACAGAATAAATTGATGTAAAGTAGTGCCTACTATTCAAGTCAAGCTTATTTGTAGAGACCAGACTCATATAGAGCTGTTAAAATAATAATATTCTTTATTTGTACAGAACAAAGTTACAACGTGCGTCAGATTGTTGAACCAGGACTGAAACATTTCAGTGTTTCAGTGTAGTCAGACAATTCAAATAATATAAAATAAAATAATAAGCAAAAAAACGCTAGGACGTGATGGAAATAAAACAATGTGTTAGCTTAAATAAAATTAATTAAAACAGTTTTTACAGGCACGCTGGGCCTCTTTATGTGAGCAAACAGCAGTAGGAGAGCTAACAGGTGCGCTGCCTAACAGGTGCGCCGCCTCTCCGCCCGCCATTTTTATTCATCGTTGTGACGTCAGTGATTTCTACAGAGCAGCCAACCGCTGCGGGCTCGCGGCCGTCTCCGCCTCACCGTGGCAACGGCGGATTTCTAGCATCGTCAGAGGACAACGCGCCCATTAACGCGCTATTTAGAGACGAATATTACGTAAATTAGCGTGTTTTAAATGAGTATTGCGGTTTCATTTATTGAAGGCCATATTTTCTGTGTTGGACCCTCATGCGTCGGAGACCAGCCGGAGGCAGAGGGAGACGCCGTTTTACTGCGTGAACAACATGGCTCTTCCTCAGCATCCCGGGCTGCTGCTGCCGCTGCTGCTCGCTTGTGTTGTGTTGTTGGGCGCAGTCCGACGTCTCGACGCTCGGTCTTCGCCGCTGTCGGACCTGAAATCAAAAATATCAGGTGTGGAGGAGCTCCTGGAGGAATTCCGCAAGCAGCTCCAGCAGGACCAGGCGTACAAGGCAGGCGATGTACCTGACTCCTGTGTGGGCGACTTCAACGCCGTCGGGGAGCGCATCATACGGACCAAGGCCTCCATCGAGCAGGGGGCCACCTTCCTCCTGGCTCCGGACAGGGTGTACACCTGGAAGGACTGCCTTCACGCCTGCTGCTCCCAGCCTCACTGCACCGTGGCGGTGGTCCAGGAGGACCCGAGGCAGCCCGGGGACAATCTCAGCTGCTACCTGTTCAACTGCACCTACAGGAATAAAAATGTCTGCTCCTTCGCGCCGCAGCAGGGCTTCAGCACATACAGCCGGACTCCCAACACAACGCAGGGACACCTCCCTGCTTCATCCAGCGGTCCGGCCGTGAGGCCCGCGGGAGGACACCCTGACGGGAATGACACACAAGGTGGGGGATGCTGGCACAAATCACAGGCTCACAAGTTTACCCAGATATAACAAGAATGTGTCTATATGATTGATCGTGATTCAGAAAAGTGTAAAAACCAGCAGGGCACCTGTAGTTATTAATTTGCTGCATTGTTCATTAATTAAAGCTCAATTAAATAATATTGAAGTATCACATAACCAGACAAACATGCTGGTTAGTGCTAGTTATGGTGGACTAATCAATATGGTTATCCTCATAGCTAAAGTTAGTTCATTAAAGCTTAAATAACCACGTGTTTAAGTGTGTTTCAGTCTCGTTCAACTAAAACATTAAAATACATCTAAGGAAGGAGGATTTTCAAATATAATATTATAATATAAAGGTTTCAGTATTGTAATTTTTACCACTTAATTAACATGAAGATTATATAGAAACATGACTTGACATTTGTTCATGATGGAAAATAAATGAAGATGACGTGTTACAAAGATAACACACATAGCCACTAATGTTGGTTACTGGAAAGTTACTTAATTATTCATTAGCATGTTGTTCCTCTAATGCATCACACACAAAATAAAGCAGTTAAATGATGAATTGCAGTGTGTTTATTCCGACTGGTAAACTGGATCAGTCACTGATATGCATTGATTTCTTGTGAAAGGCCACGTTGAAAGTTTTTTACACTATTTCCTCTATTCCTCTCTACACTATTTATAGAGCAGATATGAGGAGGTTGGGTTATAGTCTGGTACATTAAACTTTATTGGGCTTAAGAAAACCTTTTCATGATACAGTGCCAGGTTTATCTTTCTAGTAAAAGCAGTGGAAGTTAATATATTAGTATAGTATATTAAATTTGATATAAGCTTTCTAACATGTATATCTCAGCATGTAAGCCACTAGCAACTGCTACTTGTCTTCATAAAGCAGGCAGGGTGGGTTAATGATTTGCCTTTTAGGTTCAAGCATCAGTACACTGAGACCAGCAGCAGGTGTTTTTATCTCCTCTATTCATTAACAAGGGATTTCCATCAAAGCAAGAAAAGTGCAAAAAGTACAGAGCTGAAACAATTCATTTCAGTTCCTCCAAAGTGAGGATTTGGTGCTTTTCTACGTTTGAAATCATTCTAAACTGAACATCTTTGGGTTGTTAGTCCGCCAAAGTTAGAAATTGTTGATGGTATTTTTCACTATTTTATGACTATTTTCAGACCAAATGATGAAATGAGAAAATAATCAGCAGATTAATCGATGATGAAAGGAACCGTTAGTTGCAGCCCTAATGTACGATGTCATGATTGTCAAGAATGAATCTGAATGAATGAAATTGTAATAAAGTAGGCATGGAGTACACATCCTCTATGTTAGCTTGTGTTTCCTGTTTTGATTCTTCAGAGGTGGATGAGCCTCCTCGCAGCGACGCCGGACAGGATGTGGTGATCCAGCTGCCCACAGACTGGGCCGTCCTGGATGGACGGGACAGTGTGGACGACCACGGCATCAGCCACTATGACTGGACCCTCGTCAGGGGGGACATGGCCATCAATATGAAGGTCACTGTTTACTTTATGCAGTCCATCCAGCGAGTGCTAATACAGTTTGGGTGTTGAGACTGAAAGCCTGAAAACAAACAGTGGAGAAAATCTAAAGGCATAGCTCTATTATTCTCTTCTGTCAGGGATCAGATGATTGGATGTTTGAATCTGAAGTATGAATAGCTCCTACTCACACACACCAGTGTCAAATTGCTTGATTGTAGAATTGAAGTGAACAGGGAGGCTTGTGGTGCGCGCTCCATAATGCCCTGCTGTACCAACAGAGATAAGAGTTTATTATCCAAACCTGCCCCAAGGACAGCAGCATGTTGGAGCCTCCCTTCTGTTCACAACACGTGGAGCACCGGGTACAATATGTCATATGTTTAATACAGATACTCACACTTTAATCTGCCTCCAACAGAAAACAGTTGATTATTAGTGAAAACACTTGACAGCAAGCTCCGTGGATGATCCAGGGTAACTGGTTGTTTTAGGAGAAGATGGGTGAGTGATATGAAGATATACCATCAGACGATATCAACGAAATCACTGTTTTATTATGATTTTTGCATCAATGTAATGAAGTTTTTACAGGTATTTACTTTGCTGGATTAACCAAAATAAATTAATTATTTTATCCATTAACAATCTGTCACTGGGTTTTTCATAAATTGTATATTGTGATAGAAGATGAAAGAGGATTGAATACAGAGAGAGAGAGAGGTAGCCAGATGCTAACCGGTTCATGGTCAGAGCCCTAACCTCCAGACTACCAGATGTTTTTGTTATGTTTGGGTGAACTGACCGAAGCTACTTACATTTAAAAAAGCAGATCAAGTTTTAAAAGGAATGATGCTGAAATCAGATTGTGTACGACGCATGTTTAAGAGAGATAAACTTCAAAAATAGCCATCTATGTACGTGTGGTTCATTCACATCTGATAACAGATTTTTTTTTTTATGTGTTGAAGGCTACTCATCCAGGGCTGCTGAAGATCAGTGATCTCCAGGAGGGCGTCTACACCTTCCAGATGACTGTCACTGACACGGCGGGCCAGAAGAGCTCTGACAACGTCTCGGTCACTGTGCTGGCACCAAAACACCAAGCAGAAGGTGATCATTTCGTTCCTAAGAGGTGCAGGAGCTGTTGACCTCGACCGGTTATGACGCTACATTAACAACATTACAACATTAAAATGTATATAGAGTACTTTCACCATTTGTTTTTGTGGTTGCGGTGCAACGCTCTTGCTAGATGTCTAGTTGTACCTTTCTGTGCCCCCAGTGTGTACAGGCCACTGTTCAAACTACCAGTTCAAGTGTGACGACGGCTGCTGTATTGACATCACCTACGCCTGTGATGGGAAGCAACACTGTCCGGACCGCTCTGATGAAGACTTCTGCCCAAACTGTAAGAAACCCTCGTTTCCCACAGCGGTGTGTAATCTCTTGTGTCATCTGGATCAGTACCTGGATCATACCCGCCATTTCTTTGTTTTTCTGTGATTTCTTTAGTTGACAGCAGCAGGAAGACCGTGACCCACCCTGCTGGTCTGTCAAGCCCTCAGCAGCCAGAGGAGGCTGGGGATGGCTCCATGCTCCAGCCTGGGCCCAGAGAGACCATAAAGAACATGGCACCACCCCAGGACAGGAGCAAGGCCACTGCTCTACAGAGTCCCCGTCAACCAGAGGCTCCCGGCACTCAAGGTAAGGTTGCGATTATGTTTGAAGCACTTGTTTCACTCTCTGTTGCATTTCAAGCTTTAATCACGACCAGAACAATGTCATTTGAACTTAAAGGGGCTCCAGAAAATGTTGCTCTTCAATGTGGTGATACAAAACTACAAGCATTTCCTTTGCTGTAGCTTTATGCTCGCTTCACAATATGAGGCAGAGAGGGATTTGAGTGTGTATCTGGACACAGAAGCAGATGGAGGCCCTGTAGGCAGCCGTTGAGTCATTGCGCTGAGTCCAGAATGCTGGCGCAGCCACAGGGCCACTCTGCATTCCCTGGGAAAGCAGCCTGCATCCCCTCTGAGTGCTGGAACAAAGCGCCTCTGTCCCCTCCGCCATCCGATCCCTGAATCAGGGCTTCCTCCCCTGCTGGTATTTGTTTCCCACAGGTATTATGTGGGCGAGGCGCACTCTCAGGAGTCTGTTCTTCATTTCAGAGGGTGAGAGGAGAAGTTTGACCTTTACTCTCTGTCAGTTGTGATTATTGTTGTTGATGGGAATGTATTGAAAGTCCTAAGCCCAATATTCACTCTATTTTGAACTTGACCAACTCCTGAGGAAACAATATCCTCTTTAGCTGCTAAATACTCCACTTTATTCAGCAGCTATTTGCTAACTGCGTCTGTCTGCTGTTTACTGCAGTGAAGTGGTTCATCAGACCTTTTTTACACAAGAACGCTGCCTCTTGCTGTTGGAAGCAAAGTAGAGAGTGAACTGAAACTGCACAACCAAAACACTGAGCTGAAAGAAGCTAAAAGGTTCTGTAGAGCTGAGGGGAGCCGGTTATAATCACGAGCGACCGCTTTCACCTTACATGTAGATTTTTTAATTATTGTCAACCTCACAATATTATTTACAGTAGTGGAGCTTTAACTGAATATTACTTTCATGAACAATTCAGTTTCAGTTTGAATGAAGTCTGTAAAATATCTATAAATTGTCCACAAATTGATCACAAACTGATCGCTTGTTCACTTCAGAACACAAAGCTCGTGCAGGTGCAGCAGCACATCCTCACATTGGAGCAGCTCTAAATGGCAAATGTTTGACATGTTTTGCTTTATAATTCAATGTTTATTACAATGGTTGTAGATTTTTTGTAGATTTTCTCTTGTTCAATCAATACGTTCGATCCATCACCGTATCAGCTCTTGACTCCACGTATCGGATATGGAACAGAAGTCAACTGGAAGCTGATCGCGTGACTCTCCCTCTCTGCAGATCCATGTGCTGCGGCTCCAGTTGTAGGACCCTGTAAAGGCACCTTCCCACGCTGGTACTATGACCAAAATGCTGGAGAATGCAAACACTTCCTGTATGGCGGTTGCCAGGGCAACCATAACAACTTCCTCCAGGAATCCGACTGTGTTGCTGAATGTATACAAAAAAGTGAGAATCTGCTTCTGGTTCATTTGTGTTTCATTTTAAACCTAATTTTGTAAAAGAAACAACATAAAACCTTTCATGGAAACATCTTTCAGGTCCAGCTTTCAAACCAGCGACTGTGGCTCCTCCAGTCACCAAACAGACTGAGATAGGTACAGCTAGAGTTCCTTTTAAAGACAACTTTATTGACACACCAGTAACAGGGCGTTAACAGTTGAATGTTTCTTTTCTTAACGCTGCCCCTGAAGTCTCCCAGAGCCACGCAGAGAGTGGCGTCCCCATCTCCAAACCGTTCCCAGTGACGGGGGGGCATCCAGGACCAGAGTCAGGTGAGACCCAACATGAACATTTGTTACTGCACGTGTCTCGGTTCTCAAGTGCGCCTCTTGTTCTGTTCTGCTGTACTTATTTTCCACACGGCCTCCGTTCCCTCCTGTACAGGTGCGATCCTTCCTCTGGCTCTCGGCTTAATCATCACCGCGCTGCTGCTGCTCATGATCGGCTGTCGTCTCAGACTTGTTCGTCACAAGCTGAAGAAAGCCCAACCCCTCACCACAGAGGAGTCAGACTACCTCATCAACGGCATGTACCTGTAGCCAATCGGCAAATACAAGAGCGCCGAGATCTGAGAAGGAGAAACATGGTCTCCAGGGCCTGAGCAGGGACTTCTTTGAACATGCACTCTGTATTTCTTGCCGCCCAGTGTCTCTAATTTGTCCTCAGTTCGGGTTGGAAACATCCCGACTCTCTGCTGTCATGAACGTTTCTGAGCACCCCCACTCTGAACCCCTCTGACTGGTAAATCTGCTGCTGATGCTGCCTTCAAAGCTAATGACACATTCAGTTGCTTGTCAAATTATATTTATGTGTTCTTAAATCTGATTGTGAATCCACGATGAAAGGGTCGACATTCCTAGTTTGATACTGACATACAGCTGTCAACATGCCCCCAATGACTTCTGGGATACACACGATGCAAGAGACCATTTTGTCCTCCTTTATTGATTCCTTTTATTCCTAAAACACTTTAACATCATTTTAACTTGAGTTGTATTTTCCTGACTAGTGCTGCACATAAATATGCTGTATTTCTTCCACTGGGTGACACTAATGTGCCGTGTGTGCTGTTAAGTTACCCAACTTGAATTGTGCCTGTTATAGTGCACTTTTTATTTTGACTGATTAGGAATCAACATCTTTGTCAACTTTCTCAGAATTATAGAAAGCCATAGCAAAGTCAGTTTCTGTCTAAACTGTTGCATATTTTTCTTTGCTAAGCAAACACGTGGAGTATGTACTATATTTGCGCAGATGTATTCCCTCAAAGTGCTGTCTTTCATGTGAGATATTAAAGTTTATTATATATCGACAAACACTGGTGTGATCTGTTGACAATAATAAAACACTTTGCCTTTTCTTACATCTTCAGCACATTTGTTGTTTTTAGGAATCTGGGAATTACAAAGACATGAGTTTACACTTTAGTTTTCTATTCTTGTGTGAAAATGGTGCATTTTGAGACCCTCGTATAAGAAAATTAATCTAGTTTTTGGTGGCTAGTCATATTTCTTAGGGGGATGGGGTTGTGCCTAAAGAATCAGGATTCATGACCTCATTATTTCTAAAGAACCCGTTTCAGCCTGCGAGACGTATTTATAATGAAATATATATTAAACACTTCTCCGTGTCCTGCACACAAAAGATTCAACAACAAAAGACGAAAACATAAGCATCTCTTTATTTTCATATGCCGTTCCAGAGACTGTGAAAGCCATCGCTTCGATCACCCCAAATAAAATGTGCATTATGATTCCATGTAGTTTTTTTTGTCAAGAAAACAGACATTCATTTGCTTTATATTGTTGGAGTTTATTTTGGCAAAGCAGTGACTATCCCAACTTAGTGTCGAGTCACCAGGAGATCCTGCAAAAATGGAAAACCAGCGGCAGAAAGCAACACATCACCAGGTGAAAAGCTCAGCCCTGCATGTGCACGTGTGTCGGTGTGGTTAGTGCTCCGATCTCACTGGAGTATATTCAGTATGAGCTCTGTGTAGAATAACTGTAGTGCTGCACATCAAACACAATGTGTGGTGTGTTGTGTTGCCTGTGTGTGTGGGTGTTCCTAATACTGCTGGCAAGGGAGTAAAGCTAATATGTTAGCAGAGAACGCTACAGGTAGATGATCCACAGACTCACACACACACACACACACACACACGCTGTAGCTAGGTGAATTATCTAAACGTTTCAGGCTTTCCTCGTCGTTGTCCGGCGTTCCTCCTACATTCAGCTTTGAAGCTGCTGAAATGTAATACTGTAAAAATGGCTGATTGCAATTCAAATGATGGAAACACACACACACACACACACACACACACACACACACACACACACACACAAAAAAGCCAACCTAAAATCCAACAGTTAAAAAGAAAACACAACCAAAAGGATGCAGACCTGAAAAGAAAAACAAAAAGCCCTCTCCCAATACTTCTGTGCAGAGCTTCAAGCAGTCTTTCTTCCCAGCCCGTCTGGGCCGTCATCAATGTGATACTCTAGTCCATCGTTAGACTTAAACAAAAAGAGCATGTTTTTGTTATGCTTTGAACAAAATGTCATGGTTTGACCCCATCCGAGTTTCCTCCAAGTTCAAACTTAAAAAGGTGGATTGTGGATCGCCTTCCTCTTCAAAGTTCATCCCTGCGAGAAACAGAAGTCGAACGTTAGAGAGAAAGTGGAGCAGCGTGCAAGAAACACGACCGTCCTGCAGTCATGCAAACACAAAGTCACAGTCAGAATATCATGCAGAATGTTTCCATACATTCTCACAGTAAAACAGTTATTGGTTTTTGTCTACATCTCACAGAGTAGAAGATCAAACCGAATAGTCGAGGAGTTGGGGTTTAATGTCTCACGAGAATCCAAATTGACAGAGTAGTCATGCTCTTGAAAAGCAAGCATGCCATTTCAGCTTCGCTCGTGTTTGCGTTCCAAAACGACTATGACGTCCAATTTCATTAGTCAGGCAGGTTTTATTGAACCAATTTGGAGCTATGCGGTTAAAAAAAGATGGAGGAAACGTGCAGCTAGTTGGTATGGTATGGAAGAAGCAAAAAATGTCAACAAGCAGCAAAATGCAGCCCCTTGTGATCCATTGCCTGCTCCGAGCCACACCATTTCATCTTTGCCACTGTGAGAAGGAGAGAGGGGGGAGGAGGGGGAGAAGGAAGTCACTTCCACCTGGACCACTGCTTGTCTCTGTCTGTTAAAGGCACATAAATCACCCCCATCAAGGGCTTCATTTTGGTGCTGCCGTCCTCCATTTTGTCGTACTGCTCCAGCATCTGGTTCCCTCCCGCCGGGCCGACGGGCAGAATAAGCCGGCCCCCGGGCTTCAACTGGTCCAGCAGCTGGGAGAGGAGAGAGATCCACCGTGATGCTTTTGTAAAGACATTGCAGCACGGATACTTTAGTCCTCTTTTGTTCCCGGTTATGAGGTGAATCGGGAGAATGTGACTTTGATCATCAGCTCTGAAAGCGTTCGGAGACACTCACAGCTTGGGGGACCGTCGGTGCTGCTGCTCCAACATGGATGGCATCGTACGGCGCTTCCTCACTATGGCCCATTCGCCCGTCTCCCACTGAAACACAACACACGTGCTGTTTCTCTGGATTTATATTTTACTTTTGTTGTTTCTGTCTTCTCTGTATTTACACTGATTGCTGTCTGAACACTGCTGATCCTCTTGAGGCTTGTTTTTTTGTTCTTCATTCAAACTGAGGGTTTAAAGATGGAACATGTACGTTGTACAGACTGTAAAGCACTGAGCAATATCAATGACACTGACTTGACTTTACACAGGATATCACTTGCAGACTTCCAACCTGTTAACACGACTGACGGATTACCAAACTGTCAGTGTATCTGACTCTGCTTTTTATTACTAGTTCATCCATTAGATCATGTTTTCAATCAGTAAGTTCATTATTTAGTCTAAAACATTTCACAAATACATGCAAATCCCCATCACACGTTACAAAAGCCCAAACATATAAAGCTGGGTGATTTCAAAATGATAAAAGTGACGTTAAAAATAGCTCATTTTGATTTCAGCCAAAAAAACCAAAGCAGCTCTTCTGATGTTACTTTTTGACCTCAAACAGGTTGTGTTTTGTAAAAAGTGTGACTGCAATGAGCTGTGGTTTCAGTCGCAACTCTTCCCACTACAGAAGCTCTTTCATGCCGTGTTGTATTGGTTTCCTCTGCACTGTACTCTATTGCCTTCTTTGTGGAATTACTTACAGACCAAAATACATTTCAAATTAAATTCTGTGTGTTTGGCAGCATCACTAAATGAATGAGTGACTAAACGGAGAAGCAAGATGGCAGGGGAAACATACTGGACCTGAAAAGTACACTGCTGTTTGCCCACCCACACTAACAATCTGTGAAATATCCCAAAACAAAGAGGAGGAGTCTGTTGACATGTGACTTACCTATTAGCTTGACTCTGCCCGATGTTATCAAACTGGGGTCATCTTTCTTCACATTGGTTATAGAATCGTCTACTAGTTCTTTGATGTGATCAATGCCTATAACTTTCCCTTTGGGGCCTACCTGTAAAGCAGAGGGGGGGGGGGGGTTGCTCAGTTCACACAGGAACAACACAACATTCAACATCTTGTCATCTCATTTCATGTTGATTGGTTGACAAACTCATTCATCACTCAGTCTAGTCAATCAGAATGCCACCAAAGAGAAATCGTATGTGTTTACCCGTCATGTGTGGCTCACCATTCGTGCGAAGCAAGCGGACAGGATCCCACTGCCGGAGCCGACGTCCAGAGCTTTGGCTCCCTCGTACAGTTGGTCGTGTAGAAGCTCCAGGGCGTAGGCATGCTGGGTGGAGGAGACGCCAACAAGGAAACTGCATTACAACCCATCAGTCAGCATTCACATTGCACCTAACATGGAACACGAGCAGGTGAATCCCACTCAGCACATCTGTGAGGTTCAGCTAGCTGGCCAACGTCACCGCTCGTCTCTCTCTGTTGTGTATTAGCATTACAAAGTGATCAGTTTGTTGACACTTCTGACAGTTTGTGTTAGAAAGATTCGACAAAGCTAGCATGCCAGCTATCAACACAAATGTGTCAAATTGGTTAACTGCCATTGTAATCCACTAAAAACATTTCATTTAAAATAAAGAGAGGAAACATCATTTGTTTTTCTGTGACTGCTTCTCTTTGTTACCACTGAATAGGAGCAAGCTGAACGTGTGATTTGCAGGATGCAGAAACATCTTTGAAAGTCATACCATGTGTGGGGCGCTGATGGTTGCTTGATAGCCTTTTGGTGAAGAGAGAAGCAGAGGTTTGGTTAGTTCATCCCTCTGATATCAGAGTGGATTTGGATTTCAGACTGTGCTGCGATGCATGAGTGAGTGCAGGAGCGAGACGTACCTATCGACTGTGGCGAGTCCATATATGGATTACACCTAGAGAAGTGGGCTCGGTCTGTGTTCAGCATGACTTCGTAGACCTTGTCGGACTTAATAATGCCATTTTCTGTGGACGCAGAAGAGTTTGTGTCACTGCACATTATGGAAACATGAGCAAGTACAATCACCGGGCAGAAATATATTACATAACCGTGAAACAGATGCAAAGAGAAACACATAAAAGAAAAAGTAACTCACAGGCAAGCGAGGACAGAGTGAAATCAGGATAATAACGCATTTTACGAGCAGTTACTGCATTAACTTGTGTGTTTGGGGAGTGCAATGTGACGACCGTGAGAATTTATCAGCCATCAGAGTTGCTATCATCCCTTTATAACTCGGTTTGTTTTTTTTATTCATAAATCAGGACTGCTTTATGGCTAAACTGATTTTTTATATGATTTGGTGTCACTGTGATGATGTACCTTTATTTGTCAGGTCTTTTAATTCACTGGATTAACCAAAAAACTAAAATTCATGTCTGATTTTTTAACCTAACAATTTCTCAATTGGAATTTTTTGGGATAAAATGCTGGACGACATGAAGTCAGCAGCATACAGACAGTATGAGCCACAGTGTTGTGGACGGCACTAAAAAAGCTCCCCAAAGAAGCGCTAGTGTCTTCAGAATAATCCCTTGTAGCAGCTGGTGCCAAAAGCAGGAAGAGCCAACAACAGCCGGAGCTGCTCTCATTACCGACTCTGCTCACCCTCAGACTCTGAGTACCACTTTAGGAAACATTACAAATAAACCACACACACTGCCAGATGGACACCTACTAGTGATTTCTGAAATTAAAATAACCCACACTGGCAGATGTCAAGCTGTTTCCTTTCTAATCATAATTAATCTCAGGATTCAAAATTGTCTTTGAGAGCCCCAGGATGAGCAAACCAACTGGATGCTGTTTCTAGCCTATAAACACACGGTGTACATTTTGGAGGCACATTTAATTTTCCTTAAACACAAACGTAGGTAGTAAACTTTAAGAATTCAAGGGGGAGTTGTGATTTTAAACAAATGAAAGTGGATGAACTATTTACTGCCTGTACTGACCAATCCTGAGCACTGGTCAGGAGGACAATAAACTATTTTTAAAAAGGCATGAATTAGCATGCATCCTGAGTGTGACCTGCTTAAATCCAGCTCATGCAAACTTAAATTTAATCCACTGTTGTGCCTAAATGGGTCAGTATCTAATTAAGTGTTCACTCAGGAGGAGCAGAAAAAAGAGCAAAAAGAATAATCTAATATTTTTGACTTCACACATATATGGTTTTAACATGGAAACATGTCCTTCTACTAAAGCTAGAAAAAACTAAAGGATTTGCATACTAAGAAACTGGTTACAACTTCCTTATGTACTACACATATTTGATTTCACCATGCACGACTGCTACATGTGATCTAGAATAAAATGAGATATAGAATCATATCTCCTAACTGCCGTGAAAGATTAACACAGGATAATGTGCAAATTCTGCAAAAGGAGCATGACTGGCCACTGTTCCCCAAAGCATGCAGTTTATGGCTAAATGCTTGCAGCCGAAATATCTGTTGCAGTGCTACGCTGGACTGCGCAGAACATTAATAGCACCGGTAGATACTTTATATAGAAAGCGGACTTACACACTTAAGCACTCAAGTCTGCAGATATTACGTTGAATATCATTTTGTTATATGCAAGTGAGACACGTTGCATGTCAAATCGTAGCTTGCATGTTGTTACAGTAGCTGTCAAACACTGTTTTGCACTATTAATGCACTACGATCCGATTGCAAAATAAACCATGTGGCATCGATTATATGCGTAATAGTGGACTTAGCACCTGCTAGCAGCGGTCTAGCAGGCTGACACACTGAGTCACTGCTCGGTTTTTGCAACCACTATCGTTTGACTTGACAACTAGCTAACTGCCGCGGTGACACAGCATGCTGTTATTTTCAATCACCCAGTAACAACGGCACTGTTGAAACTAGTCTCACATTTCCAGCTGTCACTGTCATTGACAGAAATGTAAAATGAATTGGTACGGAGATAGCTATCAATGAATGTGGGCAGGGCACGCAGCTAGCATCGCCGCTAATGCAAGGTACAACGTCCAAAGTGACGCACATTCAGCTAGCAGGCTAAGTTAACCTAACGCAAACATGAAGATGCATATATGGTCTGTGGCTTTACACAAAAAAAGTCGCAATTTGTGTCTTCATTGTTAATTTATTTTTAGCAACGACGGAGGCATGCATCTGCTCCACGGCGTAAACGTGGTTTAGGAAAGCGGTAACGCTAGGTCAACAACAACATACCACACAGCTTAGCAACCAGCTAGCTAGCAACCGCTCCTGCGTTAACCTCCAAACTAAACCGTTTTCGCACGAATTTTCCGTGAAGGCGTCGGTGCTGCCGCCACACAAAACATTTGCACTTACTGCGGAGGTTGTTAACAAGCTCTGCGTGGCTGGCTCCTCCAGATTTCCAGGCCATTATTAAACAGACTTTGCGGAGTAAGTAGACAGCAGCTGTCAGTGCCGCGCCTGCGCCAACTGTTTTGCCGAGGAAGCTGACAACCTCCAGAGCAGACGGCGGAGCGGCGGGTACGTCACGAGACATCCGAAATAATTTCACTGCAGGGCGGCCTTTCTAACACACGCTCTGACACAAAACAGTGCCATTTTTACAAAAACATTCAATATTTCAAGATATAAGCCTCAGTCGAGGTTAATATCACAGGGAAAAAGCCACATTCACAAGTCAGTGCATGATGAGATTTGCCGCAGTAACGTATACGGTGGCCGGTGAGGTAAATAGTCGGCTGATTTGATAGTTTGACCTAACTGAGCCGCCGTAGTTACGTA
The DNA here is from genome assembly GCA_036024295.1 of Nannoperca obscura. Lineage (NCBI taxonomy): Eukaryota > Metazoa > Chordata > Actinopteri > Centrarchiformes > Percichthyidae > Nannoperca > Nannoperca obscura. Next base: position 37,896 of record JAVQJL010046323.1, read on the forward strand.
CGAAGTAGCAGGCGCGTACATTTTGGTGTTGCCCACAAATGCTAAGCTAATACCAGAAATCGTTTTTTATTTATTTAAAGTGGGGGAGACCGTTTCTGTATCAATGGAGAGTATAAATGCTAAGTACGTGTCCCAGAAAATCAGTAAAACCAGATGGCGACCAGTATCGCATTCATCTTTGCAGCAACCAGACATCTTTGCGACTGGCTCGTGGGATAACGAGGTTGGCAAGTTTTCAGTTCATTTAATATTTTCATGATCAAAACGAGATCGCCAAACATCATCGAAAAATATCCGAATTGTATGTGACTTTTGCTAATTGGCGGACTTATACACGTTGTAACGGTCAAAACACGACTTAAGACATGTTAGGAAGTGTACGGTGTCCTTTCGGCGTGTAAACAGTTTAAGAGGTGTTAGATTTGCTGTAGGGATTTCATGTTAAAGATATTATTATTTACTATTAAGGCATACCGACTGGCCTAGCTAAGGTTAGGTCTACTAACTACCTGCCAAACTTTACATTTTACAACTATGACAACTGGTTAAAACAACGTATTCTGCTGGACTTTTCTGCTTTGCTTCACATAATGATTAACATTTAAATAACTCCAAGGTGTGTCTATTACAGAACAACAAGATTTCCTTTTGGTCCATTGGGAATCATGGAAGTTCTGACATGGACGATGGATTTGAAGGAGACCCGCAGCTTTTGTGTGAACACAAGCATGATGGGGATGTTCTGGACCTTCAAGTAAGACACTCATGGGAATCCAAGCCGATGTTCCAGCTTATAATTGCTACTAAAGTAAAGGATATTAAAGTCAGCGGTGTAATCGTGCAATCTGAATGAATGTAACTGATTGTGGAAACGATGAATTTTCTGACATTCACATAAAGAATGGGGAGGTTTTTGTTATAAAGTACAAAACACTGAAGGAATTTGTTGCAGAGAACAAGTTGAATGCACAATTTTACATTGTGTACCAGGACAAAAGGCTATAGATTGTGATAGACATCATACAAATGGACTATGCATTACATTCTGAATTAATGTACCATCTTTGTTGATTCAGGACAGGATGTAATAGTCTGGGGTCATTTCACCTCTGTCCTTTTATGTTTTTTTTTTTACAGTTTTTGGATCAAGACAGAATTGTCACAGCGTCGTCCACTGGAGCAGTCACCCTCTTCCACCACCACCAAAACACTCAGGTACACAGAGGCAGAGTGGTGTCTTTCACATGCACACGTTTTCTACACGCTGATGTTCTCCAGGTCCGGTCTGTCTAACGAGCCCATAACACAGAGACAGGTTCCAGCCATTCACAGCAGACCTTCGGCCAACTGTTTAGCACTTCATGGTGTTCAGGTTTTTATTGAATGAAACTGAATGAAAATATGTTGGAAATATGAACACTCTCGCGGTTTGATATATAGACATGGTGCTTGTTTAAAGTCACTCTTGTGCAAGACAAGAATGTCGTAACAAACACGGATAAATCGGTGAACTTTAACTGACTAGAGAAACATGGCTCTGAACCCAGATCTTAGATGGAATAACTAGGCTGCAGACTTACCTAGCTTCACCCTTTCCTTGTATTTCTGAGCCCATCTGCCCAGTGTGAAAGGTGCAGAATTTGCACCATGTCCTCAAGGTATGTTATGAATGACTTTATAAACCCATACGTGACAAGAGGTTTTGCCACGAGTTCAGCTCAAGGAAGTGAATTTGGATCTATAACATACGTGTGGTTTGATAAATATTCACATTTACTGTCTTCTCTCTTGGCTGCAGACGATTTCCGTCTCTCAGCACTGGGCAAGAGCACATCGCTACCCCTGTGACAACGCTCCCTGTACTGGTGTTGTGTGCAGCAGTCCGGAGATCGTCACCGTCGGTGAAGACGGCAGGATCATCGTCTTCAGGGCCGACCAGGAGGGAGCGATTCGAATCATAGGTGAGATTAAGGTTAAGCTGCTTCAGCATTAAAATACACAATTACAATTACAATTCTAAGCGTACGACGGCATCTTCAGGCCATTGAACTGAGACTAACAGGTTTTTTTATTGGACTATTTCACCACTGCTAGAGGACGCGGACAGCAGCACGATTCATGCCGTGACTTTCCTGAGGACAACAGAGATCTTGACAGTGAACTCTATCGGCCAACTCAAGCTGTGGGACTTGAGACAACAGAGCAACTCACCGTCCCAGATTCTCTCCCTGTAAGGTCTCCAACAAATGACATTTCTGAACGCTTCTTTTTCTATTCTGTACGTGCATTTTCTATTTGGGTGATTTAGATCGTAAGCTGTTGTCTTTTCAGGTCCGGGGACCGAGTCCCTCTTCACTGCGTGGACAGACATCCTAACCAGCAGCACATCGTGGCCACAGGAGGGCAGGACGGCATGCTCTGTGTCTGGGACGTGAGGCAAGGCAACACACCCTTCTCGCTCATGGAGGCGCACTCTGCTGAAAGTAAGAGGATTTAACTGACCAGATTTAAACTTGCAAATCCTTTTTGAAATGCTTGTATGTTGAACGACTTGTATTTCTCCTTTTGCATTGACTCTTGCTTTGTTTTATATATGTTTTTTCTTTGGTTTTCTGCACAGTGTGGGAGGTCCACTTCCACCCAACCAACCCAGATCATCTGTTCACATGCTCGGAGGACGGGTCCCTGCTGCACTGGGAGACATCGTCACATTCAGACAGGCCCTCCTTCTTACAGGGCAAGTCAAATGATTCGGTCTCCTGTTCAGTTTAGCCGGCAGGGAGATGAACACTGTCCCAGGAACACACTGCAGGGTGCTACCAAGAAAACAGCATTTTACTGCAAAACAAATGCTATTTGTGCCATAATGCAGAAGATATCAGGCCACATTTTACCATCATATGCCTAAAATCTATCTATGTAATGTTGGTATTTTTATTGAAGATTATGGTTTAATTTTCTGAATACAATATGTAATTTTGTCTGTTTTGCTTTGCAATCATTTTAGAAAGTCAGTGGTAGAGTTTAACTAAGTTTACCTGAAAGTATGAAGTACTTGTTCACTTCATGCCGTCAACAGAGACCTTTGGCCTCCCAGAACCTAAACCAATCACCAGATTTGATCAGCAAATAGCTGCATCAAGAGTTGACAGTTACAGTCAGCTTACATCATGATCGTAGGATACATAGATGTTATATTTTGGTTGTCAGAGCGACCATGAAAACACTGAGTCAGCCAGTGTGATGCAGGTAACCAAGAGCTAAAAAGCTGTCGTATCAACATGAAACATAAGAAATTAAACACCAACAAAGTCGTTTTATTATCGTTTCCCAGGTGGCAGGAACAACAGCATGATATCTCGCAGTGCGATGGCCCCGGCTGGTGGGAACCAGTCCCTCATCAACGCCTGGCTCAGCAGAGACTCCAGTAAAGGCCGCCTGGAGACGACCCACATGCTGCCCAGCCAGACGCTGTCGGTCAACAGTTTGGACGTACTTGGACAATGTCTGGTCTGTGGGACTGACGGAGAGGCCATTTTTGTAAACAGACAGGTCCCGGTTTAAAAGAGTTGTTGGTGCACAGGACAAGATGTGGATGAAGATCTGTTCATTTGCTGTCAATTTCAGTAACTACAGACGTTTTATTGTCTCCTTTAATCATAAAGGGTGTCCCAAAATACTTTATGTTCAAAAGTCTTGTAACATTCGGGCTTTACTTGTGTATTTGCAGTTGCATCGATCAAGGAGGTTTATTTTTTAAGATCATTCTAAGCAGAGCATTTAAACTCAACAGTACTTTTGTACAGATGTCATTTAAAACTCTTTTGAAATAAATAAATAAATAAAAAGCCTTTACTCAAATGTCTCATGAGTACATTGACGGTTAAGTCACCTGCATGTTTCCCATTAACCCGTCTAATAATAATACTCTAATCTAATACTCTAATACTGTATAATCACATTTAGGTCAAATTACTGCTGCTGAACTTGAAGCATCAGGTTTTTACTTTACCAGTTCAGGCCAGTGGTGTTCAGCAGCTACAGGTGAAGAGGATGGTGAGAAAGGTAAAAAGCTTCAATGAAGTTTCCCAGGACAAAATAATTACCCCCAGTAGTACTTCCGGTCTTTTAAAAGTTTAAAACTTCTAAAGTCAGGTTTAGTTTGCAGTCTGTTATTGGTGCTGTGTCTTTGATATTGTCGTGTTTTTTTATTGGAATTTAATGAAAACACCTCAGATTTTGAAGATTTCTGAGGAACGTGTCTTCTCTTACTTGGATGTGTTTTTTAACTGACTTATTTGTATGGCAGCTAACCACCATGTGTTATACGGTGGCAGTGTTTATTTGTGGATGTGAACTACACAATTTAGTTTTTTTAATGTGATATGAACAAGATATCTCTTTCTATGTTTAGGACGACTTTTTAACAGCTAGGCCACATGAATATCAGCCTTCAGCTAACTGCCTCTAATTTCTTTTATTTTTTCTGCTGAACGATGACCATTTCCCCATACAAATATTAAAATATGGAAATGTGTATGTGTTTTTGTCATTGCAGAAGTGAAACATACAGTCTAAGGATTTAAATAGTTATTAAAACGATCCTCAGGAGTTACTGTCCTTTTATTGTGAAAACCACAGTAACCGGAAGTGCGTTGCGTTTCTTCCATGTCTAACTTGTTGCTGTTGTACTTGTCATTCAGACATCCCAGGAATTCAACACGGCTAGGAACAAGCCAGCTCGGCACAACAAGGACATTTTAAGTTAAAATCGCGCTCTTTTTTTCCAAGAAAGGTTAAAGAAAAATATCGTTCGTTGTCAAAATAGGAAAAGAGTCGATAAACGCGGCAGCTACAGACGCTGGTAAGTTGTCAGACACGGCTAACGGCTAACTAACTGTTGCTAGTTGTGTTCCGAGCTAGCGGCTAATTCGCAGCCTGTTGTTGAATTAGCTTAGCAGCAAATGGATGCCTTTAACACACAGGCCGCGGATGGACTACTTGCTGCGCCGTTTGATTTTATGCAAAGTGAATTTGTGATAACTCTTGTTAGCAGCTCATGTGTCGCTACACGTTGGAGATATTTAGGAGAATGTGACAAACAACTTTACAATTTACTATTGCGATACTTGACGCAAGAGAATTGTCATTAAAGTAGCGTTCTGTTAGCCCGAGCTGCTAACATCGTTAGCAAGTGTACGGACTCTTGTTTTGTGATGGTAGACTTTTGTTTTTTCCTTCTAAGGCAAGTTTCTCTACCTTAAAGCTTTGAGAAATGCGTTTAGCTTAAAGTGAATTAGTAACGCATTGGACTCAAACTTCATCTTTAAGTTCACATAGAATTGACAGTGACTTATAATACTCGTTACATAGTTAATGTTTATGTTAGTATCTGTTAATTAGTACTTTTTACATCTAATTTGCCCAGCCTGTTCGGTAACATGACATGTACTCTGGTTTTGTACGTTTCTGTCAGCAGCATGCAGATGTGAGGTCAGCCATCAGCTACCTTTTGCTGCTGCCCTGGACTGAGTGGCACCTTCTTCATTCCCCTTCATCGTCATCATACATGCTCTTACATGAAGAGAGGGGCGAAACCCGAAGGATACAGACAGATGAGACCCAAAACGTTCCCCGCCAGCAACTACAGTGGCAACAGCCAACAAATGCTGCAGGAAATACGGAACAGCCTCCGCAACCTGTCCAAACCTTCTGACCCACCTAAAGTGGACACTGGCGGAGCTGTAAAAATGCCAGAGGATCCGAGGCAACAGGGGCGATGCAGCAACCCCAAAAACGCCTACCATAAGGCCTTACAGGAGATCCGCATATCCTTGCTGCCTTTCGCCAACGGGCCCAGTACATCAGGCCCCGAGGTGAACAAACACATGTCGCTGGAACCTCAGTGTGTTGGGTTTGAAGAGGTGAGATGAGTGTTTTCTGTATTGTATTTGTCGCCACAAAGACAGGTTGTTGTGAAGGATTGTGGGGGAATTTCATTCTAAACATAACTCTGTAATCTCGAGTAATCACTGTGTGCATGTTGTTTACGGGAGAATTATTTGAAAAATTAAAAGCATGCAAAGTGGAAAGACAGCTTGTACAGGTTGACAATACAAAAGTAGTTTCTCGGCTGGCAGTCGCCACTTGTTTTTGAGCCAGTGCCATGCAGTGCGCTCGACTGAAACATGTTAACTGTTGGGGAAAGAAGTCGTCGAGGCTGCAACAATTAGTTAATTAATCATTTAGTAGATCAACAGAAAATAATTCTGCAACTGTTTGGATAATTGAAATATTGTATTTAGTTGTTTTTTAAACTGAAATACCAAAATGTCTGTGGTTCCAGCTTCTTCTGTGTGAAGATTTTCTGCTTTTCTCCGTTTTATATAATTGTAAAGTGAAACTTTTGTTCAATAAAACTGTCAAAATGTCACCTTGGGATCTGGAAAGTGGTGATGGACTCTGTTTTCTGACATTTTATACACTAAAAGATGAAATGAGTAATCAGTCAAATGTGCAGATGAATCGATGCAAGTAGTTGTTAGTTGCTCCTCTTTAGTCCATCTACGTGACTTGAACAGTGAAAACATGCGTGAACTGTTCAGCAAGATAATGAATCCTCTATGAAAATGTATTTACAGCTCATTTGCATTTGATCTCACTCTGATTGCCCAAACTCTAAATGTTAATTATGGTCTCTGTTTGCTTTTAAACAGGGCAACAGTCGCAGTATGGGGGCAGTGATAGACTACATGGGTAAGGTGAGCTACCAGGACTCGATGAGGGAGCAGATGGCTGTTGCCAACCCCAACACGACCGGTCTGAAAGCCCCAGGTATGTAACTGTCCGCTGGGACTAAATCCCAGATTCCCTCTTTTATTGTTCATTCAACACTGATATTGTTTCAGGATTTGGGACGTTTGCTTAAAGAAATGACAATACGCTCTTAACTAAAAGAGAGCGTGTCACTGCTTCGTGTAATGGAAGAAGTTGAATGGAAATTAGGTTTTTGTTTTTCATACATAATGACAGTAATAGTACATTTAGTCTTCATACTTTTAGAATTCCTATTAAATGTAATAACACGGTACACACAAGTTAATTACTGAGTCTTGGGAACCTGGCTCTGTGGTGAGAGAGCACATTGTTCCCGCGTGTGCATGTATGTGCGAGTTCTACACAGTATAACAAGTAATCTTTATTTTCATCCAGGATCGTCTCACATCCAGCCGGCTGTGCTGAGGAGGCCCAGCTGGAAAGGCTCCAAGGAGTCTTTGGCTCCTCGACACAGTGCTCTAATGGTGGACGGCATTATGTACCGCTCGGACAGCCCCGGGCCACCTCCTGCCTTCCCACAGGGTCACAACAGCCAGAGAGTCAATCCTCCGCTGCCGCCTCAGGTGCGCAGTGTCACACCTCCACCAAACCGCGGTGCCATGCCTCCTGCACCTTCCTGGGACAGCAACCCATCAACCAAGCGCTACTCTGGCAACATGGATTACCTTGTGCCCCGCATCTCTCCAGTGCCCCAGGGGGCCTGGCCTGATGGGTACCAAGCTGCAGCGCCTCAGAATCAGCGTGGGATCAGCCCAGTGCCTGTGGGCCACCAGCCCATCATAATGCAAAGCTCTGCGGGGAATAAGTTCACCTTCCCCTCCAGCTGGTCTCAGAATGGCTCGCCTCAGCCAGACTACATGGCAGGGGGCAGCAGACAGCCTCCTCCCCCGTACCCAGTCAACCAGAGCAGCCGGCACAGTCCCACTGATCAGCAGATGCAGGCCGGAGGACCTGCGTCGTCTCCCTCTTACGTCAACGGTGGAAACATCCCACAGTCCATGATGGTTCCCAACCGGAACAGTCACAACCTTGACATGTACAACATAGTCAGTCATCCTCAGTCCTGGTCCCAGGCTCCTATGGCCCCCAACCAGCCCCAGTCCTCCTCAGGCAACAGCAGCTACCAGGATATGTCCCCGTCCTGGCAGCACAACATGCCGGTGCGCTCCAATTCCTTCAACAACCATCAGCTGAACGGCAGATCGGCCCACGCAGCCGGCTCCCAGCCCTCCGCCACCACGGTCACCGCCATCACCCAGGCTCCCATCCTGCAGCCAGTCAAGAGCATGCGTGTCCAGAAACCCGAGTTACACACTGCGGTCGCTCCCACACACCCCCCATGGATGCAGCAGCCTCCACCGCCCGCAGCTGCACCTGCTTACCAAGAACCCGCAGCCCCTGTACCTCAGATCGCAGGTGTAGCAGAAGTCCCCAGCTACCAGGGCCCCCCTCCACCCTATCCCAAGCATCTCCTCCAGCAGCAGGCCGCACCCGGCCCCCCTGCCTACGACGCAGGGGCCAGTAAGCTTGGCAGGGAGGAGCCCGCTGAAGAGGAGAGCAGCGGCGGCGACGGCTCCCGAGACAAGACGACGGAAACCCCAGAAGGCACTGCAGCGACGGAGAAGGAGAAGAAGCAAATCACGACGTCGCCCGTACCCGTCCGCCGGAACAAGAAAGACGAGGAGCGAAGAGGCGAGTCCGGAAGAATCGCACTGTACTCCCCCCAGGCCTTCAAGTTCTTCATGGAGCAACATGTGGAGAACATCCTGAAGAACCATCAGCAGAGGATTCGGAGGAGGAAGCAGCTGGAAAGTGAGATGCAAAGGGTGAGAATATCAACACGTAGTCACTTTCTTCATACGATGTCTGAAGCGATTGATCTTTTTACTGTTTAAAGGAAACATTCCCTCTTTCCAGCCTTTTTTCCTACTATCTGTCATCACTTTGTCTCTGAGATGACGTCTTTTTCATGCTGTTCTATTTTGTTTTTCTTAGCCTTTCTTCTCTCTTCCTTTCTCTCCTCCCTGTCGCTAACAGCTGATCTAAAAAGGTAAAGGTGTCTCTGCTGTCCCGTGACAGTTATCCAAGTAAGCTGCTGTTGAGACTTTAAATGTTGTACATGCAGCATGTTGTGGCTGAAGGACATGCATGACCTCACTGATCACGTCACGGCTCGTGCATTTTAGTTTTGAACTAAAGTGAAGATTAACACACGAGGAAAATACAGCATGTTTGCATTTATGGATCATTCACTTGCATTTTGTACCGTTTTCCTTCAGTTAATTCCCTGATGCCACTTTAGGACTACATGTTTTTATGCACCTTTGTTTTGCCTTGTGGGCCATTAACTCCCGTTTGACTCCGTCCCGTGCTCAGGTGGGTTTGTCCTCAGAAGCTCAGGAGCAGATGCGGATGATGCTCTGCCAGAAAGAGTCCAACTACATCCGGCTAAAGCGAGCCAAGATGGACAAATCCATGTTCAAACGAATCAAGACCCTCGGCATCGGAGCCTTCGGCGAGGTGTGCTTGGCCAGAAAAGAGGACACGGGGGCGCTGTACGCCATGAAGACGCTCCGCAAGAAGGACGTGCTGCTGAGGAACCAGGTGGCCCACGTCAAGGCCGAGAGGGACATCCTGGCGGAGGCCGACAACGAGTGGGTGGTGCGTCTCTACTACTCTTTCCAGGACAAGGACAACCTGTACTTTGTCATGGAGTACATCCCTGGAGGCGACATGATGAGCCTTCTCATCCGGCTCGGCATCTTCAAAGAAGAGCTGGCCCAGTTCTACATCGCAGAGCTCACCTGTGCTGTGGAGAGCGTCCACAAGATGGGCTTCATCCACCGAGACATCAAGCCCGACAACATCCTCATCGACCGAGACGGACACATCAAGCTGACCGACTTCGGCCTCTGCACCGGCTTCCGCTGGACACACGACTCCAAGTATTACCAGAGTGGTGAGTATCACTTTAATAATAACAGATCATCTTATAAAGCTCTTATTTTGGAAGTCGCTTTGGATAAAAGCGTCTGCTAAATGCCTAAATGTAATGTAATATATCATATCATCCAATCTACAGCTTTATCAAACAATTATGTACTCAAAATATGACCAACTCTGAGGCTGTAACCAATAAATTTGGGGGGACTTTGCTTTAAAAATGGGATTTAAATGGATTTAATTACAAATCTTTATTCAGCTTTAATGCTGCACCCGATATAAGTTTCTCCATGTAACAGAAATACTGTCCTCTCTGATCGAAATGTGTAGAGCGAGATATTAATATTAATATAATAGTGTCAAGTTGAAGCAGAGTAACGAGCTGTGTGGTCATTTCCAGGTGACCACGTGAGGCAGGACAGCATGGACTTCAGCAAGGACTGGGAAGACCCGACCAACTGCCGCTGCTCAGACCGCCTGAAGCCTCTGGAGAGGAGGAAGGCCCGGCAGCACCAGCGCTGCTTGGCACATTCTCTGGTGGGGACGCCCAACTACATCGCACCAGAAGTGCTGCTCCGAACAGGTACAGTGGCCCACAGCTGGAGGCTGGACCAGACCGGACCTGTTCCTCCTTTCAGGATTTACATCTGTTTCACAAAAATGAGCTATTATGTCCCTGTGATGACTTTTGTTCTTCTGTCAACTATCATGATTGTTGCTCACATGCAGTCCAGCACCTGGTAACCAAGTTGAATTACTCTTATAGTTTGTTTTTGTTATTATATAGTTTTAATTCTTTTCTTTATACTTTATTTATCTGTACTGAGTTCTGTCTTCAACACCTGAATCTCCTCTCTGGGGATCAATAAAAGCTTCTCTTCTTAGTCACTTATCAAAATAGTTGTAGGTATCTTTCTCCCTTTCAACCAATCAATGCATTGATGTATCTCAGCAGGTGCAGAAGCTCCAGCTGACTTGAGTAACAGAAAGCTAACACACTTTTGCTAAATGAACTTTAAAGCTGTCGCAGTGTAACAGACGTCTTTAATCTCATTCAGGATACACTCAGCTCTGTGATTGGTGGAGCGTCGGTGTGATCTTGTATGAAATGGTTGTGGGACAGCCTCCCTTCTTAGCGACCACGCCCCTGGAGACGCAGCTGAAGGTATGTGAAGCACCTCAGTGAAACGTTTTGCGTCTGCACCCTCGCTGGTTTCTGAATGTGGCCTCTGCTGTTGACACCAGGTGATAAACTGGAAGAGCATGCTGCACATTCCCCCACCGGCCAAGCTCAGCCCCGAGGCGTCGGATCTCATAGTGAAGCTGTGCCGCGGCCCCGAGGACCGCCTCGGCAAGAACGGTGCGGACGAAATCAAAGCTCACCCTTTCTTCAAGACCATCGACTTCTCCAGCGACCAGCGGCAGCAGGCGGCGCCGTACATCCCCACCATCGCGCACTCCACGGACACCTCCAACTTCGACCCCGTGGACCCGGATAAACTGTGGAGCAGCAACAGTGACGGCGAGAACAACCACAACGACACCCTCAACTGCTGGTTCCGCAACGGCAAACACCCCGAACACGCCTTCTACGAGTTCACCTTCCGCCGCTTCTTCGACGACAACGGCCACCCGTACAGCTGCCCCAAACCCATCGAGTACGAGGGTTACAACGAGGACGAGGCGGACTCCGAGGGCCCGGCGCAGGAGGCGGCCAGTAGCTCCGCGGCGCAGGGCAGAGACCTGGTCTACGTGTAGCGCCCGAGTCCAGTTGCGCTGCGCGTGTGTTTGTGTGTCTGTGTGTGTGTGTGTGGGGGGGGGGGGGTTGCAACGGTACAGCATTTAAATCCTTCAACATAGGAAAGTGTTTTTAATGAGCAGTCAGGACATTCGGTCACAGTAACAGACAGTTCACACTACAAGTTACAAGGAACCAGTTTGACATCTTTGGGAAAACATGCGTGTTGGTTTTGTTGCCATGAAAACTTTAATACCGCTCGTGTTCGTACGGTAAAGTATGAAGCTACTTAGAAGAAGAGACGTGACACCTGAAGGTCCACAGCTTGAACCCACGTGTGGTTTTTACAGAATAAACCAGATATAACGTGTTAACTAGCGAGCTTTATGGGTGCTGGTAGGCAGATTTTGTGCTAAGCTAACCAGCTGTTGGCTGCAGCTTCATATTTACCGTACAGACATGAGTAATATCTATCTGCTCTCCAAACTCGGGGCAAGAAAGCAAATAAGTGTTTTCCAAAATCGTTGAACTGCTCCTTTAACGTTTATCAGGTTCACTGACGTGTGCGGCCTGAAAACCTTCAGAGCAGCAGGAAGACGTCAGGGCGCTGTCTTTGGAGACGTATCGAGAACCCCCTTGAAGCCTTAACTTATTTAAGAACGTACCTGGTGATGTAGCGTAGATGCTGTTTGAGTGTGGGAATTATTGTTGGAATTACATTTATTGGTAAAAAAAAAGTCTTAATTTATATTTTAATGTCTTTTGCAATGGGGATTTATTTAGTGTCGTGACTCTTAGAATATTTGCAGGGATACGTTTCTCTAATTCATTGCTGTGCCTTTTGTGATTTTTGTTATCTTTCACCAAATATAAAGAGGGTAAATAATCAGACTGGCATTTTAAAATGAGTAGCAGTAGCTGATTGAACTACAGTAGGTTTGTTTTATTTTTCTAATTTATACCTAAAATGTATTTATAAATTAAGTTGTATACAGTTGTACATATTTTCTCTTCCCGGTCAGCTGATTAGTTTTGTTGTTAGGGCAGGCCCTCGTCAGTGTCCACTGCTGCTGCCTTCTGTCAATGTGTTGTGTGCTTTTGTCTCTCACCCCCCAAAAAATATCTCCAACATTAATTCACAATAGAATTAATTATATTTGTATAACTAAACTTTGTTCATCGCCACTCAGACGGCTCGTCTCTCAACCAAAGCACTAAATAGGTGGGTTTCGACTTTTTTAGTTGTAATTTTTAGAAAATACCGATCACAAGCGTTATTAAACGCCTTGCTTTTAGGCGCCTAACCACTTCATCCCACAGTGTCCGAGGATCTGGGTGATTTTCTTACTTCCTGTTGTTGAGAAACACTACAGCTGACGGTGGTGTGTCGAGTGTTCGTCCCTCTGTACTGACGTAGGAAACGAGAGAAACAAGATGGTGGAGAGAACTGCTCTCCATCACATATGATGACTTTGTAACCCGCTGTACTTTTTCCTGTGTGTTTAGGAAAAGATCTCTGAATGTAGTTACAGGCTTAATGGTGACCACTGGCATCCTGCACTGGTTTGTTTTCATTGTAAGAGAGAATTTTATTTTGTGTAACTTGTTGCTCTGGGAGGTTGGGTACAGGGAAGAGGGTGGTAAATAAAGAATGTAAAGCACATGCACACCAACAGTGTCCTATTATTATTAGTATCAAGTAGAAACAGACTGGTGATTTATTTTAGGGCTGCAATTAATTATTTGGCACTTTCTTGACCAGTTATCAATCACAATTTAGTGAAGCCCAAGATGACGTGTTCAAATGTCTTGTTTTGTCCGACCACTGTTTATTATCACAGAATACAAAGCAGTAAAACCTCTGGAGCACTTCTTCGAATAACCTGATCTACGGTCTAGCAAACCGTTTCAGACCTAAATTATATCGAGCTCTTTAGTTTCCTTCTGGCTTTTGTCATGTAAAGGTCAACACTAAATATAAGAGCAGCGTTTCCATATTTTGGAGCTGGAATGTGTGAAACCTAAAAGTTGAACAAAAGAAACCGAATCCTAGAAACATTTTCCAACAAACAGCACTTCCTTTGTGTTTTTACTTTCGCAGTTAAATATCTGGTCGTCTTTAATCAGAATGGGAAAACATTTTATTTGGTGCTCATTAAAACATTGTGAGCAGTGTTCTCCCGTTGGCTGATAGGACTAATCACAAGTAACGGCTCCAGGACCTTTGTTGCTGCAGAGATACCCGTGTTGTTAAAGTGGAATGTTGAGACTTAGTTAACCCAAAAATATTTCCACTAAATAGTTCAAATGTTTTGTTTTATAAAAACAAGCATTAACTTTTGGTAATCAGCTTTTGGGTAAAAACCCATGAGAGTTTGCAACTTCCTGGGATGTTCAGACATCTGCAGTAAACGATAAAGTTGGTGTTCAACATAAACTAGTGTGAAAAGGAAACAACTGGTCTGATACAGATAGATTGACAGCACAGTTTAGTGTCTTCAGTCAGAGAGAGGCGGGCTGCTGCTGCTGGTGGTGGTGGTGATTTTAAGGCTGCAGCCACCAGAGGGCGCTGCACAGACAGTATCCAGACCTATGGAGAGCTCGACTACACCCCCCAGTGTCCCAATGCTGAAGGCCCTACTGCACAAATACTATAAATATACTGCATCTCCTCATGTTGACAGGGCACTAAGTGTGTGCCTGTTTTATAGAAACTTTCCTAAGATGACCCCGTTCTCTACACTTTGTTTAGCTCCTTTATTCAAGGTTTGTACAGCTTTAAGGGTAAAATTCAAAGACTTTTTAAGCACTTTCAAGGTAACAACCTAAAAGGATCTTTTTTTATATATATTTTCATGCAAATACAACATTGTCCTGAGCCAGACTTAGTTTTCTATGTGATTTTTGTTTATACACTGCAGCTTTTTGTATTTTTTTCACTCTAACTTCACTTATAGACGAACACATTCTCCCTCAGTTTCTTTACACCAGGTGTCAATCTATCTGGAATGCAAATCTTTTTTTAAAATTTCCCACCTGAAATAAACAAGTTATTCATCTTGTCTGCTTTACATAAACAGCAAAAATATGACTTTCAAATAAGTTTAAAAAGTCCTCCTTAAATTCATCTGCTCACAGTCGCAGGAGTAAAATCTGACTTTATATGTTTCAGTTCCACAGTGCGGCCAATAATGGCATAAAGGAACGTGATTCCATTTTCACCCTATTTATAATTTGTAAATTCTCATATTCCACCAAATCACTGATTATAAACTAATACTGAGTTTGAGTTTTCAGCAGTGGCACAAACCGGGAGCAGAAAGTGTTGCCAGCAATGATAAAGTTAGCTGCAGGGGCTAACACGGCAGCAGGGTAACAACTGATTTGGACAAGTTTAAAATTCTACTTTCTTTGAATCATTTATCCGTCTTTCCACTAACGGTCAGCCCTGCAGGAGTACTGACGTAACCCAACAACAACCAATTCAGTCCGATTATCAGACTTGACAAGCACAGTTTCAATGAATGATTAACGACATTAACACCGGCTGCATTCCACTCATGTCAGATCACTGCTGTTACTAAATGGAACATACCCATCATTGGGGTTATTATATTATTTAATATATATATATATATATGTCAAAATACTCGCTGGATGTGAGTCAAACATCAACAAATGTGAACTCTGACCTGAAAATCTGCTGCAGCAAACCTCAGACAGACCATAATAAACCTGACGCACGTTCTTTAAATCATCAGTTCGATGCAAGTAAACGCGAGACTGAGGATATGTTCGCATTTATGAGACATCTTGTTTGCAATCATGGTTCTATGCACTTTATGTAAAGCTCTTATTTGGAAGTCGCTTTGGATATAAGCGTCAAAGCCTAAATGTAATGTAATTTAATGTGACAGAATTCTTACTGAACTCTTAGTCCTCAATAACAAGATTGATAGGGAGTTGGACGCAGCACTGGAGGGTTTGGTGCTTAAACCAAGTAGAAAAGGTTTCTGACCTTCACCTTCAGAATTTAAAGTCAACGCAGGACTACGTGGGTCCTCCTCTTCACGTCACAAACGTCCCAAATTCTGGCTTGTTCGAAATCTACGAGTGGAGACATGAAACTACACAGTGCACATCATTGAGGACAAACAAGTTAACTTAAACAAGCTTATTTTTAATGGATCTGCAAAACTGTTTGAATTTCCAAAGAGAACTTCTGTTCTTCCCGCCCACAGTTACCCAGTGGCAAACGTTACACGTTACAGAAACGCTTCCAACCCAAAGAAATCTGCATGCAGGGAAAAAATAATAATTCAACTCAAACAGGAAAAAAAAAAAAGTAAAAGAAATCATACAGACAAAAATAAAACATCAATAAACAGGACGTACTGTATAATGCCGTTCTCTTGGCTGGAGGAGAAATTCAAACCCTTCTGCTTCAGTTCGGCTACATGTCAGGAGCCTGAACCGACAGAATATTAAACTGTAATTTCATTGGGTGGATGTGGCTCCGCCCACCATACAGCCCCGCCCCTGTCTTCCATATAAGGCACAGGACAAAATAAACCCCCACATACAAAAGGAGCTAGCACGCCTCTGTCACTTGGTAACAAATTGTAAATGACCAAATACGGTTAGACAACAGAAACCCCACTAAGTGTACAAAATGTTAATCCTACTTTTGTTTTTTTGATTGATTTTTCTTTTCGTTTGTTTCCTCTGACTGAAGGTGAGTGCGGTGGATGGGGGGGGGTCAGGGTGGGGGGTAAGGGGGGGTGAGG
>JAVQJL010046325.1:0-11626 GCA_036024295.1 Nannoperca obscura
TTGTTTTGACTGGGGTGTGACCACTCCTATCCATCCCCCCCCCCTTGTTCCGCGTGGGCGCATGTGCAGGGGGGAGCTTTAAGTGAGGGGTGGGGATAAATACTTCCACAAGAGGAAAATGATGAGAAAGGATTAGAAACAATAAGATAAACTCTTTAGAAGAGTAGTAGGAAAGTAGAGCATTATTTTAATAATTATTTTTTTTATCTGGCGACTATTTTTCTGTATTAAGCAATGACAGTAAACTGTAGCATGTGTACTAAAACATTGTTCTCCAGCTAGCAAACAAAAAGCAAAATGCTTACATGCTATAACCTCATACCACCTCTAACAGTGTGTTCAGATTTATATTAATGCCTTAATTTCCTTTCACTGACAGGACAAGCTCCTGCTTCATTCCTTTATCATGGACCTCAGCCACAGTGATTCAATACACACACACACACACGCACCTTTAAAAAATGCATTTTGGAATAAAATAGTTTTAAAAAATGTTGTGTAAAAAGTGTTGTGGTTATCAGTTGAGTCCGAATCATGCACAGTGCAATGTCTGAACTTAATTTGCCAGCTTGTTTTATTGACGCAAACTGTTATGAAAGAAGTGTTAGGTGGGGTTAAATATAACATACAGTTGTACCCTGAGGAAGACCATTCTGTACCCTTACATTTTTGTACTGTTAAATTAAATTAAAAAAGAGGTATAAGACTTGTCTCTATAAGGTGCAAACCACAAGGGTACAAATAAGTACCCGATGGCAAGGGTACAACAGCTGTACCTTAGAGGGTACTGCCTCAATGACAAGCAGACAACACTAAAGGTCAAATTTTGTTTTCATTTTCTGAGAGTTTGTATGATCATTGGGGTGAAAGAGTGTCATCTCCACAACCCAGCAGTTGGTGTGGTAATGTGTGATAATAACTTTGGAAAGCCTCCTCATCACTAATGTTATCTGTAGGAGTGGATCAAGAGAGTGTTTGTGTACACAACACACTTGGCCCGGACAAAAAATAATTTCCCAAGTACCATTGTGTGTTGTGAGCAGAAGAGGGAGAGGAAATTATATTTGCAAACAGAATTTGATGGAAAAAAACACATTAAATACACAGAGAGACAAAGATAAAGAAAAATAGGGGGGTCTCCAGGAGACAAAAAGTACTGGTTGGACTTCAAGTTGACATAAGCTTAAAGCTATGGGGTGAGGCAGTTTATAGATACATATAGATATAAGTGTGCTGATATGAATTCCTGAAAACTATTCAAGTGGTAAAAAAGTGACGGAGAGAAAAAAAAGATGGAGGGAAAACAGTGAGACAGAAAGGCAGAGATGGTTGTAAAGCCCCTTTGAAATGGAAAACATAGAGCAGCTCCAACAGTTGCATTAGTGACCTCATGAGAGTGACTGGCATCAGAGACGCACACAAACAACCACTCCAGCTTCTGCTAGGTCACATACCCACTCTCTATTTAGTTTTTTTCAGGAAAGACTCATTCTGTGTTTCTCACTAAATCTCAATCAATACAGTATCTCAGTACAAATGTCACTCACAGCTGAGGATTTTGTTTTTGTAATATCAATACGTGGAAATAGTGGCATTTTCCTGAACAACACTGTTCACTGTTTATTCTCCCCTCCTTTAGTAAAGTCCTCTGCATGTGGACGAACTGTCTTGTAGGGGATGGCAATGTTCTTTACTGGCTGATGTTGAGGTTCAGTAAGACCATTCTTCAAAGGCACTGTACTGTACATTGGTCTGTATGTGTGTGTGTATGTGTGCGCATGTGTCTTATATTTGTATCCAACATGGAGGCAGCATTCCAATTAACATAATCCCAAACGCTGAGTAGACAGGAAGAAGACAGTGACACAGTGTCCAGTCTGAGCACAGCATGTCTCATTATCTACTCATTGTGTCAGGAGGGCTGCTGGTGGGGGTGTTGGGGAAGGCAAGGAGGAGGCTGAGGAGGAGAGGGGAAGAAATGGAAGAAAAACAGAAAGGAAGAGCAAAAGAGAAAGGCTCGCAGAGAATACAAGAAGAAACAACCATTAGAATAATTGAGGAGGAAAGGGGAGTGGAGGAAGAAATATAACCCGATGTGTCATCCAAGGATGTGCAGAGGCAAAGTAAAAGGAGATAGATAAAGCACACAAGAACGTGAAGTTAAGCAGTTAGAGGGCAGCAGAAAAGATGAGGGAAAGGACACATGGAGACAAATTGCAGCACAGCTCTGTTAACCATGGGGAACACAGTAAAACAATGTAAATATCAATAATTCTCCTCGCTCTTTGTCTTTCTCTATCTTATCCTGTAGACAATGGGTTCAAAAAGTCCGCCAGCACAAAAAGATTGGTTACACAAACCTATCTCTTAAAAATAGTAAGTAAATATTTGGCATTTAATACCAATGCAGGAGGTAATGTAAAGTATAGTGATAAATAGTTTTGGAAGCCATGGTAGTGGATGCATTTACATCTGGATGTTTGCTTTCAACACTAATGACAGGTCTGTTTTTTAGCTTGTTAGTTAACTAATAACCATGACTGGAACCACACACACTAAAGCCACGTTTGGATATCCTAAGAATAAACACAGTTTGCAGGGAAACATCCAAAATCAATATTCAGTTTGATGTGCAAAAACAACCAGATAAAACAATACAGATACAGTTTGTGTGGCACGGCGTGTTCTGCCAAATGTATTTCTTTAATGCAAACAGTTGCATAACCGCCACCAAACGAAACCCAGGTCTGCATAATCTTGCAAAATACACATGTCGCAGGTTGTTGTCACAGCATACATTTAAACATGTATGGTTGTATTACAGTGTGAAGAACTTTCAACTTAAATCAAACTACACCAGCTGTTCTCCTACTCAATATTGTTGCTACTGCTTTTGTTGATGATGATTCTCCCAGATTGACAGCAGGCTTCTCTTTAATCCCTGTGATGTTCCCGACTGGCTCTCTGCTGGTAGCTGACTACCCACCTCCATCAGCTCAGCACAAACCCACAGGCTATAGGCATCGACAACAGTGATCTAAAACATGCTGTTCATATTCAAGGGGAGAGTAATGACAAAGTGTGAACTCTATTCCATGAATTCACCCTGTCAGTGTCTGTCTCTGCCTCCCTCCCTTTCTTTTGAGTCTTCCCTCTTCCTATCAGTAACTGTCAGGCTAACTCTGTTGTTTTTCCATGCAGAACAGGATGTAAAAATTAAGCACAGAATGACAAAAAGGGTGGATGTTGGGGAAAGTGGGGTGCAAAGACTCTGAAATGTGCAGCAAAACTTTCTTAAAGAGGGACACGTGGACCAGCCTGGTGACTCATTCAGTTAAATCTATTAAATGTTATGATTTGAGAAGATTCCTTTCATTCGGACCTAAGCAGTCAAGCAGAAATGATTAATCAGAAGTCATAATCATAACCCTTAAAAGAGCATTAAACATGTCTTGGAGTGAGCATTATGCTACTTTATGGAGGAAGATCTACAACTCTTTTAAATTAGCTTTGAAAAACTCATTTCAGTTTTGCACGCAGGAATTGACACACACATTTAAGGGTTAATGTGGCGTACAGCAGCAACCCTCACAGAGGCTCCACTTTAATTCAGTGCATTTAAAAGGCATGGCATACATTCCGGCATAAAATCAAAATGCAAAAAAATTACTTGGATGAGCCATCTGACGTGCCCCTGATTCAACAGGTTTGATATATGTGAAGAGGTCAGGACCAGCAGACCAACACACAACATTTTTTTCTTTCTCTATCAATATGCTTTTACAAACCGTTGAATTATACATACTAGGAGAAATATCATGAGGAAAAGTACAAATTAACAGCCATCATAGCCCTTTAGAAATGCTTTCACTGTGGTGTTATCTCTTTGTAATTCACAGTATGCACAATCATCAGTGTTATATTAAGTTTGAAATGCCAGCAATGCGGTAATGCTTTCAAGTATTTGAAAACATGGAAGACAGTTAATCGGAAGATCATGCCCAGTCTCAATCTGTAATTGCCCTTGTTGAAATGCAGACATTCCTGCCCACACAAACACATCCCTCATCATTGTTGAGAATATGAATAACTGAGCAGAGGAGTAACTAACAACTAGAACAGAGGCCGGGCCGACTGCATCACTCCTCACACAGTCTGATTTCGATACGGCGAAGGAAGACAGGCTGCCATTTTTTGTTTGTTTATCATCATTACGTGAATTGACAGGGCCCTGGCATCGTTTTGTTTCTCTCTCTCCCTAACATGGACAGATTTGCTCAATGTTGGCAGACAGGTTTTGTTACTGTCACTTGAGTCTGCTGTGGAGTTACAATGGAGATTCATGAGTTGCAATCCACATGTCTTGAAAACTGCGCCAAAAGTAATTTGAGGTTAAATATAGAAAAATGTGTGTGTTTCTTTCTTTATCCACCTGTTTGCTCACAGAGAGAAGATGGGGAAAAGAAGTTGTTGGACAAACTAGCAAATGTTCATTTCTGTAGAATGCAGCATCCCCAATCTGTTACATTTCTGTTATTGTCAGATGAAAAACCAATGCATGTGGCTGTAAATTATGAGCTTTATGGAAAATGCTTTTATATTTCCATTTCTTCCAAAGTCTATTGACATCCTTGATAATGGCAGACGTATTTGGAGTTGCCTTGATGTGTTGAACCAAACATATGTGCTACACTATGCAGCTTAAATAAAAGAATGACTCTGTGAGAGATTACTCTGAAACACCCACACAAATATATAGTGTACCTAGAGACTGGACATTATTTCATCCTTCACACAACAGTGGGCTGCCTGGATGAATTGGTGTACACAGCATAAATACAGACAAGTAAACAATTTGAGATATTTTCTCAAATATTGCAGCTCTCTCTCTCTCTCTCTCTCTCTCTCTCTCTCTCTCTCTGTCTCTCTGTGTGTGTGTGTAGATAGATATATATAGAGAGATTTTACTAGTGCTCTCTCTCCACTTTCTCTCCTCTCCCTTTATACCAGAGAAAATAATTACCCCTTCAACATGCATGCCTAATTCACTCTTCTTCTTTCTCGTACATTCCCAATATAAACTTAATATATCTCTGTTGTGCTATGACCTAGTAGTTTTTAGCTTCATAGGTGGGAAGGCAGTGAGGGATTATATCTGTTGGCAACCCTGTCGGTTTTATATTAGACAATACAACCAAACCCTGGATTATGTTCAGTGACAACAAATATGTTTGTTCTTTCTTTGGTTTAATAGTATAGCAAACACTCTGTGAGCAGCTGTTTACAGCACAACCAAACAAACAATCTCATGTTTCAATAAAGCAGTCAGTCAAAAATAATCGCAACAAATTTCAGATGTAATTTCATGTTGCACATGGCATGAGTAATTTTCTACAACAACAGAGCACAGTAGAAGTTGTGTGCAGCCTGTCGCCTGCAGCTCACCATGGCTGCTCCTTCTTGTTCCATTTCTCTCTTACGGAATTTATAAAATGATGCCAAAATGATCATTGCCTTGTTGCCTGTTCACTTTTAAAGTGAAGCAGTGACAGCAGGATGATCTGTTTGCATTAGTACTAACTCGCTGAGTGAACGGTAAACAGCGAGGCATTGTGCTGGATTATGGCAGACTCTGACACTACCAATACAATCTATATAATGAGAGAATTACTCAATGCAAAAACATTAAATGGCTTTGCAAAAAACTACAAATAGTATAAAAATCAGGGTTTTATTTAATTAAAGTAATAAAATAATTTAAACTGTGAGGTGCAAAATTGTACAATCTGGAACATGATTTCTTGGGATACTGGTTTGCTTTTGCTTCTCTGGGATGCCTGCATGGAGAGAGCAGAAAACAGAAAAATAAAAGAGAAGAGGCTGGCAACATCATGTGTATTGGACACATGCTTCCTCTTGCCAAAAATAGAGTTTGCTGTGATATCGGCTGTAGTGCAAAGGAAGAAAATACAAAATACATGTTTGTACAGATTAATGAGTGTACACCTTTCCTGTAAGATGAGGCTTGTTGCCATCACATATCTAACAACTATATATATATAACTATACTATAACAACTCACCTGAACCATGTATATGCAGCGTGTAGCAACTCAATGTCAAAATTAATGAATTGGATTCATACAGCTTCAGATTAATGTGTTCACTCCATGTTGATAACATCTGTGTTTCAGTATTTGCAGTGCGGCACAATGTGCAATTGTGTCTTGACCTTGAATGCAAGCTTTGCATGCTTTGTGTTTTGTCTGGACTTTAATTGTTGACATTTTCCATAGTTGTCTAATACATAATAATACATGACATTTTCAATAATTATACTTGTTTGAAGCCAACATGTCTCCAAATTCCTTTAGTTCTTGTCCCTTCTTCTCAACATTCTCATCTGCTGCTCCCCTTATTCTTCATTCCCCAGGCCATTTCACTGTCCTCCTGCCCGACTCCTGAGGTCATCTCCGCTGTCAGTCTCGTAAATAATCAGCATGTTCAGGAGGCTGGTTAGTACAGGACTCAGTCATAAAGCATGCCACAAGCCATCTGTGAATTTACTTTCCAGATGGATTGTTTAAAGACCCCATGCACATAATTAATCTCAATTAACATCAGTTAGTCCTGCAGTATTATGAGCAGTGCTAATTTCTATGCTCTTTCTTTCTCACACACATCCTTGTGAAGTTCTCTTGCCCCTGATCTGGAAGAACAGTGATGTGATATAACAAGCTTTCTCACAGTTA
This sequence comes from Nannoperca obscura, assembly GCA_036024295.1. Taxonomy (NCBI): domain Eukaryota; kingdom Metazoa; phylum Chordata; class Actinopteri; order Centrarchiformes; family Percichthyidae; genus Nannoperca; species Nannoperca obscura. The sequence goes on from JAVQJL010046325.1 coordinate 6,752, forward strand.
CTTTGAGATTCTGCACTGCAAAATGTCAGATGAGTGACTTATTATAGCAACCACATTCATCATTTATTTACTGCTGTGTGAGTCTCACACATTCACACCTGATACAGTTTCTTGCCGATTACATGCATTCTATGTTTGTACAAAAAGACGAGCTGATGTGTTAGTTGTCTAAATGATAGATGTAGCAGGGAAAGAAATTGAACTGCCATATATAGGAACTTGATTTATGGATCTGAAATTGTGCCTGTGACCAAGAATTAAGGTTCTTATTCTTATTGAAAGAGAAAAGTCACAGATGCAAATCATTTCTCACATATACCTCTTCCTGTTCTTATTTTAGGAAGTTATGGGAAATTGATAACACATACACAACACTGTCATAAATACTAGCTTTATACATGTCTAACTTATACTTATTGTTGACACTGTCTCAACACTGAGTGTTGCTCGTATAACTCTGCTGTAAGTTTTTAGGAGAGTTAAAGTTGGTGTTGTTCATACTGTAAGGCGTTTTTCATAGTATGTCTCTTTATACTATATATCCACTAGCAAGGACCACACCATCAACAAGAGGTGTTTAAACCATTTATTAATTTATTAAAAAGGATTGGTGTGCAAGGCTAGAAACTTGTGGATATATAGAAAGAAACAGGAGGAGCAAACTGGGTGGGTGGGGAGGGGTACAGTGTTTAAGAGTGAAAGAGGAGGGTTTAGTGGGTATTTTTAGGAATTCTTAATTGAGTTGAGGTGTGGTCCTGCTCCTGATAAGGTGGACAACATATAACTAAAACCTTTACATGTACAATATAATGTGGTCCAAGACAGTCCCGCCTCATTATTTACCATAGAAATAAGTCAACACAAGACTTTAATTAAATTGATTTATTTGACATAATTTGCACAATAGGAAAAGTTGGAGAGATATGTGAGGTATCTTTTGCGATTACTTCATCATGACGTGACAAGGGTGGTCATGGAATATCCACCCGATGGAATCTAGACACTATAGATGGTGTTGGTGGTTAAAGGTTAAAAAGCAATGGCTGAACATCTGAAACAATGCTGGCTTTGATGAAAACAGTAGGATGAATAGGGTGGAGGAGGGATGCATTGATCTGACACTGAAATAACAGATGACAGCAGCACAGGAAAAAAAACTTTTTAAGGTTTGCCAGGAAGGAGATGATTGGCTCACAGAGGTAGAGGCAACATCTGATTGGGTTAACTGAAAGAGTGAACGCCCACCATCAGCTGATTGGGTTGAAAGCTGGAAAAGGAAGAGAGAGTGAGGGAGACAGAGAAAGAGTATATTAATGAATAGCGTTATTATGAAAATAGTCTTCATTGCATTCACTACCAAATAGCGTACCAAGCACTTCACTCTCAAGTCGCATCATTTTTAAATCACAGAATAATTTTCTTTAAGTGAAAAAAACAACAACTTCAACTCCAATTGTGCAATGCAGTGCTTATTATGTTTGCACATTTGTCAGAAAAGCAGTAGGCAGACAGGATAAGGAGCTTATGCTAACAGCCAGGTAATAAATGCTCACTCCAAAACTGGGCTGCTCTGAGGATTTTCCATTAGGAATCGCACTTGTGCTGCAGCTGGCACTCACAGGTGCTGTGGGACAGGCTCTCGGTCAGGCAGGATAATGCTGCTCACTGTGAATGGCATGGCGAGGGATTTAGCTGTAATGGACAACACGGACCACAAGCACAAATATGCACAAAATTGCTGTTGAAATTTCCATTACATCCATTTATACTCTACCTGGTTAAGGGCCACAAGGAGCTAGAGCCAATCCCAGCAGTGCTGTGTAAAAAGCAAATGGACAAGTCACTTATTTATCAAACGTTGAATGCATAGACAAACACAATCAGACCATCCAGACCATATGACATGCATGGCTGTGGACTATGGGGAGACCTACAAGAACAAAGGGGGACAAACAATATCAGACCAATTTGATACTGCACAGAAGTGCAGATGCTATTAGAAGAACCAAAAATGTTATCCAATCAGAGACGTCTCTGCGTGTGTAAAAAAACCAAACAGCATTATTACGTGTAGATTTGTAAAGTGTAATTAGGTGTATGTGTTGCATACACCTGGCAATCACAGCTAATTTCCACCCCAGAGCCCAAGTCAATGATTAGATCTATTCTGCCAAGCTACAGGGATGGGGAAGATTTCCTTTATGATGAGTGGAAGGTGTGTAAATATTAGGGAAATTGAATCTGAAATGTGATTTGACATGTATTTTATACACTTATATACAGTAAAATACCATTATGAGGACAATTGGATGCACAGAGTAATAGATGTGGTTTGGCAAAAGACTGGGTTGCCTATTTTAATATATGAAAAGGAAACTTGGTAAAAACATCATAAATACATAGAAGGCAAAACAAGTAAATGGGTAAATAAACAATAGATCAGGCTGGACAACAAACATTAAAGCTAACAGTGGGAATAGTGCTCCTCATCAAAGACTTTGTTGTTACTGACTGGTTTCCAGATGGGAGACAGCAAGCCAGATCCATTTGTGGATACCACTTCCATTTAATTTCCCAGTATGGGATCGTTTTGGATTCGTTTGTACCAGATAGAGACAGAGAGTGTTGCGGCACAAGCACCTCTCTGTTCAGAAACAATCTTCTTTTAAGATAGGTAGAAATCACACGCGAAGTATTATGCGCCTTTTGGTGGGCTGTTAAAGTCACATTACACAGAGCAGTCACACTGAAGATGCCGACTTCAAGCACTGGAGGGTCAGTGTTCTTGTTATTCCTCCTTCTTGTAAATGTATTTCCCAGTGCAAAAACACACACACACACACACACACACACACAGCCTTATCTCATGCAATCAACACAATATCTACACTATCATCCCTCTTTTATTCATGTTGGATTTTACTTTAGACCTTCTAATACTTAGAAACCATCTTAAGAGTGATTTTAGGACATTTCTCAGTGTAAATAATTGGACCAATGTGGCAATTCAGTAAAATGCTGTTTCACTTATTTTTTTTACTGGAATCCTCAATATAAAATATTTACAATATAGTTATAATATAGTTGTATAGTTGTACTACTCTGCTGATATCTCCATTCTCACACCATTTGTTGCTGCACCTCCTTCCACCACACTTTTGGTGTTGATATACTAGATCTAATATTCTTGTATCAGTGTGTATGTTATGGAGGAATTATTTTCCTAGCAGAATCTTCGTTGGCAGATCTCTCGAAGAGCAGAACCTTATCTATCAAATCAAATTGTGTATTCATGTTACGTATAAATGGTCAGTGAAATAGAGAATGACTTTTATCTCATGGAGAAGGTATGGTTGACCTTTCATAGGATAGAGCCTCCTAACTTTAAATGCACTAAATATATCCCTCACATTTCCTCTTTAGCATTTAAGTTATTTAAGTTATTTTCAACACTGTATGGCAGTTTTTTGTAGATACTTTTATTATTTTATATTTAATATAAGTTAATAGCCTCAGAAATTACTCTTCTTGACTGTACCATCAAATGGAAAATCCAAGGTCTGCAGTGCTTTTCATACAATTTAAAAAATTCCTACTGTCTGACACACAAAACAGAACTAAACTAAACACTAAACACAAAAAGAAAAAAAACTAGAAACATCAAGTTCTGATGGGCTGTGGTGCTTCCTGAGCACAGCATCTTTTTTGAAAATCTTGAAGGATTTTGAAAATAACTTTTTTAATTTCACCACCAGTATGGGGAAGCTTTGCGGATTTATCCCCCTGGCGTAAGAACATGATGAGCATGGTGGTAAATAAGTCCTAGAATTATCTTTATGTGCTGTGCCCAGTGTTAATGATTTCTTTCTCCCCTTCACAAGGTGAAGTGATCCCTCTAATTCAAGTCATCTCTTTGGAGCCTTTTTGTCAGGCTCGGATTCCTGGCATCTTTACCTCTTTCTTCCAGTCAACAAATTTTAATCTCAATCTCTCTTTCTCTCTCTCTCTGTTTTGTATTCCCTCCAGAGGCGGTGAAGATCCCAGAGGCAGACTGTTGGAGATGAGGAGTTCTTGTGCAGTAATAGCCTATTACAAGTCGTTTCTCACACACAGTGTCACTGGTTTCCAGACGTTCCTGTCACTCAGTCACTCTGCAAAAGAAGCCACATAATCAACACAAAATGGCCAATTCTACAGTGAGACACTGACTCTAACACACATTTGTAAAATGCACACACACAGACACACACTAAATAATGTACTCATCTCGACTCCACTGCTTCTCCTTAGTATAAAGAGACAGTTCACCCAAAACCACAATTAACCCTGACCTTATCCAGGCTGACTTGGAGTTTTTTTGAGGTTTGGAGCTACTGGCTGTAGCTCACTCATCACAATGTACTTAGGGGCATTCAAATCATAGTACTCAAAGAGCTGGATGGTTACATTTTGAATAATCACAATAATTGAAACATTTTGTGGTACTTTTTGTTTATTCCCAATGCCAAACTGAGCTTTACTGAAGTAAGCTGGCAACCAATATCTCCAAACCTCATCAAAACTATCTAGATGCTTAGAAACGAGTGGCGTGGCTCGGTGGTCAGTCTGTTGGTCAGTCCACCACTTTAGTCCAGACTGAAATATCTCAACAACTACTCGATGGATTGCCATGACATTTGGTACATATATCCATGGTGCCGAGATGAAATTCCGCTCAGACATTTATGTCCCTCTCATAATGATTTGCAATAACATGGTGTTACGTGCCAGGTCACTTCCTGGCTTGTGTTGTGTTTTTCTCTCATATGATTTCAGGTGATTTCACTTCTGGTGATTAGCAGTCTCCTCCCCCGCACAGTCCATTGGGTGCTGCCG
>JAVQJL010046327.1:0-12959 GCA_036024295.1 Nannoperca obscura
GGGGGGGGGGTGAACAGGAAGACAAACGCACATTGAAAGAGAGTGAAAACTTAAAAAAGGTGAGGTGTATCTATCCATATGTCTTTTCTAACATGTTAGCATACAGTGTTAGGCAAAAGAAAGCAATTAGCATTATCAAAAGAAAAATGGTCTTTTAGAAATTTAAATATCTTCAAATGTTTTATTTGAGTTATTTTAGCTTTAAAATTGTAGCCTGCCAGTTTCACTTCATACGCAAAAGAGTAAAAGAAAGAAGTCACTGCACCAACTAGTCAAACAATCACCCAATCAAATACCCAACCAGTCAACCCATCAATCTACCAACTAGTCAAGCAACCAACCAACTAACTAACCACTCAACCAGTAAAGCATCCAACCCCCCAACCAGTCAACCCCCCCACTGACCTGTCAAACTATCAACCAATCAAATACCCAGACAGTCGACACACTAATCTACCAACCAATCAGAAAACAGTAAAATACCTAACCATGCAATTAGTCAAATAAGCCAGCCAACCAGTCAAACAATCAACCAATCATGTACCCACCCAGTCATCCCATCAATTTACCAACCAGTCATCCAACCATCTAACCACCGACACAAACAGTCAACCATCAAAACATCCAACCAATCAGCCATTCCAACCGTCGAACCAGACCGCCGCTCCTGATAATTAACTGCAGATGACAGTGACAGAGTTGTTTTGTTTTTTCATACGTCTTAATCATGTCAAGCCGTTTCTGAAGCAGCAGCAATTAGCTGCCGGGTTTTATCTGCACTAATTGTTCTCCCTGTACAAACAATTGATTGAAAATCAGTGACAAATTTGCTTTGTGGAGGCAAACACACACGCATGACTCAAACCACAGACAATATGAAAGGGGAGATACTGTAGCTGGAACACACACACACACACACACACACACACACACACACACACACACACACTGTGAAGTGATTTTTACAGGGCACAGGCGAGTTCCTGAAGACAACACATGTGTAAAAGTCTACCCTGCCTCTCAATTTCACTACCTCCTGTCATCAGACCCCTCCGCTGCATTTCCTCTCACTTCCCTTCTTTTGCCGACGCTGGAGAGCTAACCTGTGGTTTTTACAGGATTCACATTAATTTGTTAACTAGGCCACCGGAGTCACGGGGGCTGGAAGAGCACAACACAGTCTGACAAGAGAAACGAAGCAACGCATCGAAACACAAGTGCACACAAGTGGGCTGCTGCTGCCTCGCCCTCAGCCAGGGAGTCACACGTCTCCACTCAGCTCTGTCTAAAACAGGCACGCACAAACTCATCGACGAAAATGGAAAGATATCAAACCATCAAAAACACTCACACATGCACGCGGAGCGCACACATGTGCTGACACACACACACACACGCACACACACCTACATTCAGAGAGACAGTGAGAGTGCTTCCTGCTGCTGTCTGGCAGTCTACAGTCGAGTTTGCGGTTTGCCCCTGAATCACTGTGGTCGGAGTCTCACCGGGTGTGTATCAGGTTAGCCAGTCCTACCCTGCCAGCACACACACACACACACACACACACACACACACACACACACAGGCAGCATATTTACATGCTCTTAGGTATACCGGGTTACTCAGAGAAACCAGGTTACGCAAGTAATCAGAGAGCGTGTGATGGCTTTAGCAGAGAACAGCCATAAACCCTGAGCTCCACTGTGGGTCCGTAGACGCAGTACTCACATTCAATCTATTCCCAGTGTTTAGATTAGGCTGCTTTTCACTGGCCAGACAGGCAGACACCTCAGAGACACACTTGAGGACTTTCCATTCATTATATGATTTTTTTTTGTCACTTGTTAATTAGTGCCTGCAGCGCCATGATGTTTTTTCCTTGGATTTTCTGCCGGTGCAACTCTACTCTTCATCTGCTTTTACAAGTAAAAAGGCAAAATATGACCAAGTCTCAAATAATAGCCAACAAGAACAAATATGGGTCTCAAAGTCTCAAATGGTAAACTCATTATGTTGTACATTCCCACTGCTCTAATTCCATCAGTACAACATCAGAGGCATGCTATACTCACTGCTGCTCTCCGTTTTATTCACTAATATATTCCAGTCTTTCCACTTTGCCATTGTTCCCAATCAGTACTAAGCTATGTAGTGTCAATGAAACTCAACACTGCAGTTTTTTCACTTCATAACACCTGCCAACAAAGACACAGCCCAACATGGAGGACATTTTGAGTTTGCATTATGTGGGGAACAGCAGGAATTAGAAAATAAAGGCTTGTTTCTAATATTAGTTCTCCAGTGAGGTAAACAAAGGCCCGACCCGAACCCGACATGCATTCATGTGTTGTCACGTAAATAAACCCCAGCACCAAAAGGACGCACCATATCATGTCCAGGTTGGGTATCCACCGTCTAGTGTTGAGGTTAGAAATCAATACTGGACCAGTGAGATACAGAAACACTAGCGTCCCAAGCAGACTTCAACACATTTTGCACCAGTATATTCAAACTGATTGCTATTATGTACGTGATACTTCCATGATGAATCATTAATTCATAGCAATTACAGCAGCCTCAGCAATTTGCACCAAGATGCTAAATGCACCAGTGTTTTTGCTTGAAACAGACATGCTGTAGCTGTAGCCGCTTTTGCCTTTGCAGCATGTAATAATGCTTCACTATCTGCGCGCCAGGTGTGTAGGACAGAAAATGTAAAAGCTATACTGAGCTGGCTATAGGTCGAAACTACAGTGCTGCAGCAATCTGCGATAGAAAGTAGAAAAATGAGAAGCAGGCTGTGCACAAAGAAGGGTTTTCTTTGTGCTCAGCCTGTTTGCAGTTTAACAGCTTAAACAAAGCTCCTCATTAAGAACAGACCTCATACTGAGGCGTCTACTCACACCTTACTGCCATCTGAGCTCTGCCTCAGCCTCGCTTCCTTTCACCATCTCTCTCTCCATCTCCTGCCACCTCTTTCTGATTGTCACTCCTGTTATTCATCCATAATTGGCACTTTGGATGAAGCGGCGGCTGATTCGCTGAATTTCAAACACATACACACACACACACACACACACTGTATAGTGTGTCGGGAGTTTGTCATTGCCAGTAAACTGATCTATCACTGTTGTCAGTGAATCAGTGTTTGGATTGGGTTCAACACATTATGCGAGAAGAACCTTCACTTTCTTCAAACAACCTTGGAGCCTGTGAGTGTGTGTTGAGTGTGTTTGCAACATATGCTGGATGTTAAGGGCTGCACGATATGGACAACCCAACATCACTGCAATTATTCTGGTAAATGTTGCAACTGATTTTTGATTGGTGTGTGAGAAACACTCACTCAGTGACTTCTGAATGTAACAAAGATTTACATTGCACAATAAAAAAGCCCTACACACACACACACACACATATACATACACACACACCTACATGAATACCAGCTACTGTCAGTGCTCAGTGTGTTTTGACTCATTAAAGTTTAGTCATTGGATACATATTTGTTGTCCCCATTTCCCTCCCTACTTCTCAACTTCTTAATTATTCCCTACATTTCCCAGAATGCCCCTTGATCACCCAGAAAGAATGCACCTGAGATGTTTTCTTCTACCTACATGTTGCACAAACGACGAGAACGTCTCCTGGTGGGATACTGAGGCTTCCCCTTAATGTTTTAGATGTCTGGACATTTTACTTAAAGCTGGTCAGGGAGGCTTCTGATTGGTCAACAATATCTACATCACACTCAGTTCAGTTTCAATATGATCGTGTGTGCAACTCATAAATACACACACACACACACACATCGACACAGAGACACATTCCTTCGCACTTTCCATGCAAAATACATGCAAGTCACATCACATGCTCAGCGAGACACATGAATCACAGACTCAAGTCCCCCCAACACACACACACACACACACATATAGTATGCATCTTCTAAAATGTACACACACGATCACACACACCTATGACAGGGAGTTCACATAGAATCCACAATGAGGATCAAACTCTCAAACTGCAAGAAGTCTCCAAGGAAACGGGTAGGGGGGGGTGGGGGGTGTAGTGTGGGGGAGAAAATATGAAAGTAAAGTTGATGGTGGGTACAGGCCTACTTTTTCACCTCTTAAAAAATGCTCTCTGAAATCCCACTCGCTCTCCCACTGAGTTTTGATTTTATTTTCTTCTTTTTCACCCCCGCTCTCTTTCTCTTTTTTCCTTCTTCTACCGGTTTTGGAGGCTGCCAGAGATGGTGCACGCACACCCCTCCTCACTCTCCAGCCAACGTGAGGCTTTTAACTCCAGAGGAGGGAAAAGGAGAGGGGTCCTGGAGAAAAGAGAAGCGCGGGAGGAGGAGGAGGAGGGGAGAAGAGGGCAGGAGACATTTTCTGCTGATTAAGTAACTGTTTGCTTCTGCTTCCGTCATTTGACAGACGCGTCAGAGCAGCGAGCAACAAATGGGAGAGCCCGCTTCGCTGAAACATAGAGAGCGAGCGAAGCAGAAGGAAACAACTAATCAGTAGCATATTTAGCCAAAATCCCTCCACTCCCTCGAGCGCAGGCGGTTTGTCGGTCCTCCAATGAGGCGACCTCAGCGACAAACACCTCTTCTGGCCAGGTGTCCCCCCTCACTCTTCGGGGGCCATGTAATCCTCCGCTTAAATCGGCGTGAGCAAAGGATCGCTGGCCGCTGGACGCGTTCCCAAGCTCCCCTCCTGCTTGGCTGACTTGGCACAACATCCAGCCCCCCCCCGCCAGAGAGGAGACACCTACGGGAGTCCTGTGGAAGTGTGTGTGTGTATGTGCTGCTTACACAACCTCACACACACACACACACACACACAGGAAAGCTCTCGCTCTGTATCACACGCAGAATCACTGAGCTGCACCAGCAGAGTGGATTTCACAGTGTATGTGGCGGGCAACACATCACTCAGAGCGTCCACCCCGGGGGTCTTCAATTAGACCCCAAATACCTCCGCGAGTGTCCAGGCGTCCTAATTACTCCAGACTGCTGGAAATGGCTGCGGGTCGCCTAAGGCCGGGGGCTCACCGAGGATATGCCTGTTTAGAATAGATTCTGGCCCCGGGATCAGTCGGGCTTCCCCGTGTTGTTGGTCTACGGCGTCAGACAGAGGAAGCGGCTTTGTGCATCGGCTGCTGCTGCTGCTGCTGCGCTGGGGGGGTATTTATAGCAGGAGATAGAGAGACTACTGCACGACCAGAGAGCAGAGAGAGAGAGAGACGGCTGCAGAGGAGGAGAGGAAGAGTTTAAAATACAGCAAAAGCCGTGCACACACAGATCCGTGCACCGGAGGGGGGTGGGGGGGTGGGCAGAGAGGCAGATCGATCACACTAACATTACAGTGCATTACAGAAGCGGTGACCTTTTCCTAAATCGGTACAGATATATTAAAGGGCAAACGGGAAGACAGAGAACGTCTAAATACAATCACACACACACTCAGACATCATCACTCAGCAGTCTCTTCAATACATTCAGAATCGACACTCCATTTAAAAGCAGCTTCTGTCAAACTCTGTCCAACAGATCCACGTCAAGCCACAGAAACCAATCCCACTCAGAACCAAACGATAAGCTGACGTCAGGTTGGACTTTGGTTGCAGGTTTGTGGATTTCAGTGCCAAAAACCAACCAGAAGACCCTGGGTCAGCCGAAACGCTTCATCGACTAACAAGATAAAACAGCAACGTACTAATAAAATTCATGTTCTGCTTTTTATTTTCTCATGTGATAATTCATTCAACCTCTGGGTTTTGGACTATTTTCCCATTTTTCTGCCATTTTAAAGACCAAACAGTGAGTTGGGGAAAAAACTGGAACATTAATCAATAATAAAAATGATTGTTAGCTGCATCTCTAGTTCTTAACATTTCCCAGCCACGGGAAGAAACAGAAACTATGATGTGTAGAAAGTGTCCTACATTTAGAACTATTGATCATCCATCATAAAATATGCTCCAACACCTTGCAACAACTTGGGAATTACACGACTGGTTAAGCACAACATCATACTGATACAAATGTGCACATTTTCAGGAAGCTAAATAATAAAGGTTGTGAATGATCTCTGGTTGGTTTGTGATCAACTGGATAAGTAATATTCACTACATCGCTTTCTGACACCCAGTTCCAAACCACGGGAAGTTGAGAAATATAAAGAATACTGGAACTAAATGAGAAGTGATTACAGTGAATTAAATAATCCTCCCAACCGACTGATTTCACTCACAGATACAATCTGAGGGCACAGGGTCGGATAATTATCAAACAGGAATGTCCTGCCCTAATGTGGGGGTCCCAGTGGGGGGTTCATGGAGAGAAAATGTTTGAAAACCCCTGACTTGGATAATAATATCAAGGATCGCCTTTGCTCCCCGAGGAGCCACAGGGGACTCGTGTGGCCCTGCTGCTAAAAAAGTCTATTTGTAAAACCTTTAAAGATTTGACATTTACAGACATGGAAATCAGCTTTGATCGCTGGGAGACCGAGACAGAACAAAGAAGGGGGGAAGAAAGATGAAGGGGGGGGGGGGCAACAGTAGAAAGAGAAGCTGGGAGGGTAAAAGTGCGAGCAGCGTCGCGGGCAGCATTCCTGGGGGAGGAGGAGGAGGAGGAGGAGGAGGACAGGCTTCCTCAGCATCTCAATTAAAACGGTGACAGATGAGGAAAGAGGGGCGAAAAAGAGAGCGACGACGTGAAGCAACAGACAAGGCAAAGGGGACGGAGGCAGACCAGGGAGGATGGAGCAGAGGTAATCTGAATGACATTAACACACACACACACACGTGCACGCGCACACACACAGCACCCAAACAAAGGCTGAAGCAGAGCAGTATCAGCCAAGGAAACATTCCTTCCCATAGCTCTCACACACACACACACACACACACAGGTTGCCTACACAGAGACACTGACAGACAGAGAAGAGTCTCCAGTGCCTCCTTCCGCTCCGGAGAAGTGAATCAGTGCAGCAGGCCTGTACACACCTATGAATCAATAATACACTTCAGTGGAAGGGATGATTCAATAAGGCTCTGAGACTTGAATAGACTCCACCCCTCCATGGCTATCCCCCACCCCCCACCTATGAACAGGCAGCTGCTCAATAAACAGCCACTCCAGGTGTGTATCAATAAACTAATTATTGCACGCAGCCCCTCTGTGTTGTCGCCCTCACGTGAGGTCAAGAGATGTTCATCAATCGGCATTCGTTTTGAAGAATCGATCAGAAGAGACCACCGGCTCAGAGGAATCAGAGCGTGACGTGACGTGTGAGGGACAGAACACACACACACACACACACACACGTCCTGTCAGGTGACTGTGGATGCAGCTCCACTGGGACCAACACACACATTTGAGTCACACAATTACCTCAGAACTGTTTGTTTTTGTTCATCTTAAAACATTAAACCTGTCAGCTGGATACACACAACAGGAAGGTGTCAGATCAACACACACACACACACACACACACACACACATTTCAAAAGCTGTGTCTAAGCAGGCCACGTGTTTACACTTTGATTCCAAGCCTTGTGGTCCTTCAAAAACCCTTGAGGTCAACTGGAAAAGCCGCTCAGCCAAGCAGGTGTTTCTTACCTGCCACAGGTGGAAGCGCGCCGCGTGTGCGCATGAGCAGACTCCTATATCAAATGTAAAAGGATATGGGTTGCAGACCATCTTGAGACACCAGCTCCGAGGCCGGGTGCTTTGTTTCAGGTAGAAGAAGACCACGGGTGCCAGGGTGGGGTAAGGCAGGCTCTCCTCGCCGCTCGCCGACGCTTCATCCCCGGCTGTAGAGATCCCGTCAGGCGCCGGGGACGCCGGCTCCACCGTCACCTCGCCGCGCTCCCCGCCTCCTATCCCGACCCCGGACAGGTCGTTGAGCCGGATGAAAGTCCTCGGCAGAGAGGAGTGGCCCTCCGAGCCCCTGGCGTCGGGGACCCCGGAGAGATTTCCCCCATCCTCGGCCATCATTCACCTCCTGCAAGCAATAGGCGACCATAAACACATGATTAGATACAGTAAATACAGCTGACAGGCGTGTCTGCAGCCGCCAGCAGAGCGCGTTATTAACATTCAAGAAAAGATGGACATTTCAATCTGCTGGGTTTTATTTTGAAATAGAATCGACCAACTTATAGTGCATATAGTGAAAAACATCCTGTGATCACAATTACATGTAAATATTACAGGCACCGGCCACAGAAGGTAGTAGTGGTGCTGGGGGGTTATTGTGGGAGAATACGCGCACACCTCATCGAAAAAAGATTGCATTCAATTGTTTAAAAAAAAATCAATGTTACAAAACTGCTTTTTTTAATGGATACAAATCGACTGAGCATATATTTGCTGCCATAAATAGAATGAAGCTCCTAATGAGCCCCCCCAAGAAATCAAGAGGGGCTCGCATTCCTTTTCATCGAAAACAATGTGAGTATCTCTCTTTCACCAGCGACAGCAGCCTGCGATTGTTCCGATTCGTTTCCAAACTTCAGCTTCATCAATAAGCTTTCAACGACACATTGATTTTCAAGTGATTTACAGCAGTTCTGTTTGAAAACGAGTGCAGGAGCATCTTCCCGTTCGATTTATTACCTGTAATGGACTCGGTAGATGTGCCCAAAGCGCGCTCAGTCATCGCATGATCAGTTTTTGCCGTTGCTATAAAGTCCACACCAGGCTGAAGAAGAACCCCGGTCGTAAGGAGAGACGAGGAGGAGAGAGATAAAGAGGAGAGGAACGGGGGGGGGGGGGGGAGGAGGGCGGTGGGGAGATGAGAGAGACTTGTGGGTTTGGTGCGTCTGGCGGACCGTATAGTTTCCAGGTGGTGTGCCGCTGCGCGGGTCCGTCTCCACAGACACACAGTGCGCCCGGGCCCCGGTCTCCGGTGTCCAAGCCTCTCCAGCGGCTCACAGACACTTTATATTCATCCCCCGTTAGAAGAAAACAGGAACCGTGAGCTGCGCGTCTACTTTTGCAGCGTTCAGCCTCAGGTAAAATATCAAGGCGGCGCACAAACTTCTGTATGATTCCCTCCTCCTCCACAGAGCTGAAGGACAAACCCCAAAAATAAAATAGCAGAAGAACGAAAATTAGAGGACTGTTAGTTTCCCCGCGTTTTCCTGCGCTGTTTCCCCCTTTAAAACATGAATCCAGTACTTTTCGTTGCAGCCACAGGCGGTTTTTAAGCGCACCAGTGTTTTACAGATCCATGGAGATGATGCCGCATCACAAACATGCGTCAAAGAGACGATCTTTGATTTGTTCTAAACAACACCAGCCCTCTGCATTGTTGCACGCATGGACCACCGGGCGCTCCTGCTCTCACTCTCGTCTCTTCCAGACTGTGTTCGGTCGGTTCCGTCCATCAGCGGAGCTCACACAGCTGGACGGGGGGAGCCCAACTTCTCACTCCCCGCCCAACGAGCGCCCGCGCTGCACCAATCAGGGCGCGGCCTGACTCGGCGCTCCCTCCTCACTGGCTGAGGCAGATGTCGATCTAAGCCGCACAGCGGGGAAGAGGGGGGCCAAACAGCTGGAATCTTATTGTCAACTGTCGGCCAATGCGAAGCGAGGGAGCGACGGCATCCAGCAGCACTGGTGTGTGATTGGTGCAGAGCTTTATTATGGGGAATTCTGAGGGGAAACGTTGGCAGACTACTCAATTACTGGATTTGAGTCATTATTAAAAAAAATTAAATAAAACAGAAATGTGTCAGTCGTACAGTATAGTATGTTGTAATAGCAAAATAAAATTATATTTAAATAGAGATTATTTTTGTATTTAAGTTGCCAGACTTGGGGACTCCAGGCCCTGGAGGAGTGCTATGGCATGTATGTTGGTGGCCACTAGGGGAAAATACGCACGCGCACGCACACGCACACACACACACACACACACACACACACACACACACACACGGTACAGCTGGTTTAGGGAACAATACAGCCAGAGGCAGAGTAGAAGGTTACTAGTTTTTAAGTGTCTCTGAGTTACAATGCTGCCCCATGTTGCAAACTCTGTCTTTTGAATATTAAGGATGCGCCCGGTGTGTGCGCACACACACTCACACAGTCTCACTTTACTCAGTCCGATGCAGCCAAATACTTTATTTTCATTTCAGTGTATGACCATTGATCTTAGAGCAGGAGCAAATCAATGAGGAGGACCAATTTCTTTTTGGTAGCATCTTTCGCAGCCAGTGCTTCGGTGCAGCAGTAGGTATTAATCACCTGGCCTGTTCACACAGAGCTCATTGTGAACGCATGAAGACTGAGCATCGTGCACACATGACCTGGAAAGAAACCCCACCTGCATGTGCACACAGGAGGAGGAGCTCTTTACAGCCTCTGTCAATAGACCTTGTTTGGGCTGATTATTTCATTGTGTACTATCTTAACAGAGTACCCATTAAAACGTATTGATCCAGCGCTGCTTGTACCTATTAGGCAGGAATGCAGCACTGTTGTGAATACATAAGAGAAAAAGTAGAACAGAATTAAGACCACGTTCTGGGTGAAGCACATTTAAAAGTACAAATACAACATTCATTCATTAATAATAAGCAATACACGTCCCCACATCTATTATTAAAAATAAAATAAAAAAATCATAAAATGGAAGAAAGCATTGGCAATTCAAAACGTAGCACCCATGAACACTTCCCAAGGCGAGCTTTCCATGAGTGGTTGATGAATGGTGTTTGTTAGTGCTGGCCAGTTCTAGCTAAGACCCCAATTTATCAGAGTGAGTGATCTCGGCTCTCCTGGGGAAACTTTCTCTGATGGCTACTCTGCAGGCGTCCTGACCAGCAGCACCAGACCCGCAGCTCACACACTACTGCTCACCTTCAGCCGGCTGCCATGCACACCTTTAATAAAGGTGAATAAATCAGCGACTCGTGTCTCTTGAGTCGACGGGAGGTGACGATCTGCGCATACTGGGGGAAGACGGGACGCAGAAAACATCAAATGACAGAAAAACATGGAAACAAATGGTTGTACTTTATTAAACATAGCCTAGGTTCATTTATTAACAAACCCTACTGACTTTGGTGAATCCTGTGAAGTTTTAGCGAAATGCCTCAAAGATTATGGCCAATAAAATGTATAGATACAGGCATGTCCTGCAGAGGATGAATCCAAATTACTAAGGTGTGTGTGTGTGAGTTGTGTGTGCTGATATGTGTGTGATTACACTGTTATTGAACCCTCATTAGTCCTCCCCCTCTACAGGCCCTAGGAGTGAGGATTGCCCTGAAGAGGTAATTACTATATTGATCATTAAGTCATCCTATCTCTCCATGCTCCAACATTGTCCCTACAGTTAAACCTTTACACTATGGGATGCTTTACTGTACCTCTGCTGTATACATGCCCAGCGTTCCTTTCACAGTCCAGCACCCAAACAGTCCATTCTCTTCATCCTGTCACAGGGACATTAAAACCAAATGATTACTGCTGTTGTCATGAAGAGAACCAGAAGCAACAAGCCAGTGATAAAAATAGATATAAAACGAGAAAAGAAGACAGAATTTGACGCAGACCTCTACTTCTTTTGACGCAGTGAAGTTGAAGTCATGTTTAACTGCTGCAACATGATTGCTTAACACGAGTTTGGGTTTCGTGAGATCAATATCAGTGTTGGAGAACCGCTGACGTGAGATCCAAAATTGTTTAAACTCCCAAAGGTGCCACGGGACATTTAATGATTGCATTTCAGAATGTTTGGCTTTTGCAGCCTTTCGGTAACTAACATCTATAATAAAAAAGCCACAACTACGAGCAGTTAAAGAACAGTTGTGTTTCTCTTTCTTCAGCAGAGCTTCCTCACAGCTGATAATAACAAATATATAGTTAATACACATTGAGGGAAAACACAACATTTTACATCATGAGATATCTAGTAAGTTCATTTTACCTAAGCAGGGGAAGATATCAACAAGCCTAAATGTAAATAAGTTCAGTTCAGTTGAACAGACAGCGTGTTGAAATATGTGAAGGTGGTATCAGTAACATTATCTGAAGCTGAATCTGATCTCTGTGGTCGCTGTAAGATCCAGGAGGCTGTTATTCACGTGCTGTTTAACTTTGAGCCATTCATTCTCTGGACAAGCAGCGCAGTCCTGCATTCAGAGCTCTAAGCTGATCCTATTTTGCGTGGGTGTGGTGTGATCCGATTATACTGACATATAATAATGCTGCTCAAGTCTGATTTGAAATAACTGATAAAAACGTCAGCCTGCGTGGCTCCTCCCATCCAAAGTATTAGCCATGTGGCGATTTGGGAGACAATTTGACTCGTTGATCATCACTATTGCTTTAGCCACTTTTAGCTAGCATGCATGGCTACGACTCTCAGGTTACCCTCGCCAAGGGTCATATGAGGTGGAGGACCTATCTCCACCTGCCCCACAGAAGATGTCAGGGAACGGAGACGCATATATGTGTAAATGAAAGTTTAAATCACTTCTGGATTTTATCTGGATACGATATATTCAAAGCAAATGGAAAAGTATCACAAATGTAAGAAACATAGGAACATTAATGGTAATACAGACAAGGTAGGTGTTAAGCCTATAGTGTAATAGGTAATACCCTATAGTGTTGTGGCAATATGGCTGGACAGTTGATACACAATCAATACGCACACCAAACACATACTCAGGGGACTGGAAGGAACTGCTGGACCGGACCTGACCGGACCGGACCGGACCGGACCGGGCTGGCAACCAGACGCGAGAGGTGATTGCCTCTAGTCTCACTTTTTTTATTTATGTGCTGAATGATAAATAGAAGAAAATGAGCATGCCAGTTTATTTTAGCCCACATGCACTCCAAAACAATACAGTGGTAAAATGCAGTCCGCGTGACTCATGTGGTGTGTCCGTGTGTGTGTGTGTGTGTGGGGGGGGTGGGG
>JAVQJL010046332.1:0-13529 GCA_036024295.1 Nannoperca obscura
CACACTTTCTGTAAATCCTATAAACTTCATTTCACTTCTCAAATATCACTGTGTTTGTCTGCTATATGATATATTTAACTGAAATTGCTGATCCGAACAACCAATGATTTATAAAGGAACATCTTGAAAATGATCAGGGGTTCCCAAACTTTTGCATGCCACTGTAAGAACTACTTTTCCCAGACTTCCATGCACATCAATCCAAACGTGCTTTTTACATCATTTTGGTGCTTTTTACATCACTTTTTTGAAAGCTGATAATCAGTCTAAGACTTCTAATTTACATTTGCTGTGGCTCATTAAATTGTGTGACTAATCTCAAATGAAGGGGCCAGTTAGGTACGCTCACTAATTATTAGCAAACTGTGTCTTGACAAATACGAATGGATTGGTGTGAAATTTGGTACAGATGAAAGCCCCAGATGTTGCGTCTGGATGACTTTGGTGATCTCCTGACTTTTCATGTGCATAAATAACTCATAATATTCATTTATCCACTTCTGTTGGTGGCAAAACACCTAAAGAACCTAAATGACCACATTCCCATCACCCTCTGCTGTTCTTTGTACAATGCTAACATAGCAAGCGCTAGCTTAATGTTAGCCTTCAGAACACAGCTGAGCTTATACACATGACACTGATAATGTAGAGCTGTAACATGTGTAATTAGCATCACATGCTCATTGGAAATTTATCTTAACAGAGGACAGAGATGCACACATGCATGCCTCATCAATTGATCCACTACTTATCCAAACTTATGGCATCGGCCTCAACTGTATGTTGTGTTTAGTGCTACTCAGCAAATATTAACATATAAACAATGTAACCTAAGATGGTGACCATGCTAAACACTTTACTTGCTTAATATTAGCATGTTTGTATTCTCATTATGAGCATGTGAGTATGGCAACACGACCATTTAGCTCACAGCACCGCTGTGCCTAAATCCAGCCTCACACAGCCACTAGCATGGCTTCAGACTCTGGTGTTGTTTTGTGCAGGACACTAATGTAATAGTGGAACCACTGCAACAGTGCCCTCATCAAAAAGTCACATTAGGAATACATTAGTGTGGCACCAGGCTACTTTGCACATTAGAAACCTGAAGTGTTTCCGATTTAAGGACTTGAATATCCAGATCTCCTGTAACATTACTTCTTTAGAAGCTGCACACAGGCCATTGATCTCTGTGTGGTTTCACTCCTTAGAATTGATTTGTCACATTCAGTGTACCACAGTGTACCCAGGCCTGCTGGGCCATCAGAAAACCCTGTGTTCAAATATAGTTTTGGACAAGACGGGCGCCATCAATTACACTAATGCCACTGAGCTAAAGTTGGTTCCATTCCTATTGAGCCACTGTGTGTTCAGCCAGTGGCATCTGGCACACTGCACAGTCAGCTGTGTGTGTGTGTGTGTGTGTGTCTGTATGCTTAGGCAGTAAACCTAGTCGCCTCATTAAGTCACATACTGTCTTATTGGCGCAGGTTGTAAGGACTTAGGTGTGTGTGCGGATGTGAATACAGATCATGACGGGTTTTGTAGGGTCATAAAATGTTTGTTATGACTTTAACACTCAAATAAAATATATTTCATTGCCCTGCATCATAAACCACCTTCATACCAGCAGAAGGGTACTTTCATGTGTCCACCACGCTGGTCTTTGTTCATTCTAAATACGTTCAGTGGTGCCAGATTTGCTTTTGTCCAGTGTTTCTGTGTGGTGATGTGAAGAACTGGAGCCTGTCTTAGTGATTTATAAATAAAACTAAACAGAACGCCCGCCTTTTAAAAATGGCAGATATCCTGCAGTATACATGGGTTCACACACTTGCATGACATTTTTCTTTGTCACACTCTGACGTGTTATTTTCATTTTTTGTTTCAGTACAGTGCATAACACAATTGGCCTGTCGATGATTTAGCCTCTGGGGGAAACGACCAATGTTTTGTGGTTCAGCGGATAAACATAATAACTAACGGTTATCAAATCTTTCTCTTCCGTGCGCCGGCCTTTGTTTACAGTCTGATTAGCAATCTCCAAACCCATTGGCTATCATCTGATGACAGTTTGAGTGCAGATACATTTTAAACAGCTAATCGCTACAATTCCTAGAATGATTAAAAGCTTAACCGTCATCAAACGACAGCCGACGGGTTCCAAGTTTGCATTTCAGCCAATGCGTTCCTCCTCTTTTGCTTTCTACACTGTTTAACTGCATGCAACCAGAGCCACTCAAAGCGATGGTTCAATACTACATGGACTACAAACGGACTACAAACAGACTACAAACAGACTACAAACGGACTACCCTACAGATGATACATTCATAGTCTGTTTACAGACTATAATGTTACAAATAAACTAGCAGCTTTTGACTTCTAGAGACAATTTAGTGGCATCATCATTCGCACAGACAGAAGGTGATGATCTTTTTCTCTCCCTGATGATGTTATGTTTTTTAATTGTAGCTGTTTTTAATCTATTTCCTAACTCTTGCTATAAAAAGCCATTGTAACATAAGCAGGTAGATTACATTATCTGACTACTGTTATCAGTGTGATTGATAACAGGCTGCGCCCTTATTGTGAAACCAGGGAGAGGTTATGAATAGAAAAAAAAACAATATTGTCTGAATTAGAAAAGCGTTAAATGTGCCTTGGCATCAGCACAGTGAGGAAACAATTTGCATAACAATTCACACTATCTGCTCTTTAACTCCAGCAGTCCTCTCCTGTTTTAGGAGCAGAAACTGTCTCAGCTTTCACTATTAATGTTTCTCTATCACTCGTGTTTGTTCATTAATCACAATAGTTTGTTTGTGTTTTGTATGACAGGAAAAGTAACGTGCGTATCGTTCACAAAACTGAAATCTTAACGCCGGGTTTGTAAGCACGCAGAGAGGTGAAGCAAGAAACTGTGAGTCATAGCAGCTCGCAGGAGAGTCATCGACTCACTCAGAACCCTTCCTGCTCTCCGAGTTTATTTTCTTCTTCATTTTAGGAAGAAATTCAGACAGGAAGTCCCCAGAAACGTCCAAAAGTCCACTTCCCCGCAGTAACTGATGGTCCTCTGTTGGTGGGTTAAGTCCCCCAATCTTTGAGTAATGGCAGTGATCGCTGGTGTTGTCACCCTGGCAACATGGGCACAACACACACACACACACACACACACACACACACACACACACACACACACACACACACACACACACACACACACACACTCGCTGAACTGAACACAGAGAAAACATCTTCTCCTCACGTTTTCTACTTTGCTTATGTTACATTAAATACATAATTTGAGCTTTAAATCGTTACTTTGTTTAATAGCTAAATCTTCACATCAATCACATGTATTGCTAGGCTACACAGTATCCATGGTAACAATGCAGCTATAAAGTCCATCACCGGGAGAACAAGTCAGACCGGGCTTGTGTCCCCCAGGTGAGTGGTTGACTGTAAATATTAATGTGCAGCCTATCAAAGAGAGACAGTAACTAAATAAGTTAATTATCTACGTGCACTATTTTATTTGTATCAATAGTGTCTTTGTGGAATGTGTAATTTGTAGGAAGTCCTTGACCGTTGGCCCTTTAATCTGTCAGATAACGTTTGTTTATTGGCATCAGAAATCATTCTGCAGAATTCATTTTATTTTACACTGACTCTCAGATCCTGAAGTGCTTGGAAGCAATAAATGGTTTGTGAATGTTTACCGTAGTTAACTGTCAGCCGTTAGTCCACCAACATCACAAAACACAACGCAGAGGCTGTTAACACTATCCCCAACATTAGAACTGTATCTGATGTTGTCTTCTGTCTCCTCCCTCTCCCAGCATGCTTTGAGCTGTGCGCCCTTACACTAATAATCTCTTATCACCGAAATGGATAACACCATAATTTGACCATAATGGGAGCTACTTAGCCAAGATACCTGGCAGATTTGCTTCAAAGCACTCATTCAGGTGATAATCACAACAACCTCTTCAGTCTGAGCCAGGATGCTGCACCAGTCTGACCCGTCACATTATGTTGCCTGCAAAGTGAAATCTGCCAGAACTCCATTTACTAGATTTTTTTATCACTCTCTAATCTATCTAACCTTATTCATGAAATGGGGCTGCAACAAAGAATAGTGTTACTATTCCTTCTATTATCCGGGTTGTGCACACAACTACCTTTCTGCACCGTCACTGCTGGAAGTCATTATGATACAGGGTCTGTAGTTCAAACAGCTGGGGTTAACAGAACCGATGATGGAGCCAAAGCCACTGAAACGTGTCGGTCTGGAAAGCGTTTGGAACTGGTTGATAAGTGAATACCTCACATCCCAAAGAAAACAAATAGGGGCGAGCTTCGCTTCTTGATGCACCCCTTTATTGGGTCGCCACTTTTCCTGGGCCCAACAAAGCCAGAATAAACCGACTTTGGACAGGGTACGAGAATCCTGTGGCTGCCATATCTTTCATTAAACCTGGGGCTTTCAGCTGCCTCTGCAGGATTGCTCCGTCACTCGTATCCCGTTTTCCACCAACGCTCCACCAGTGCTCGTTCTGGGCTGGTGCACCACAGAGCCCCGTCATTACGTCGCTGTGTATGTCAGTATTCTGTCTGTGGCACTCAACACTTTTGATGAAATCTAGCTCTCGTTCCTACAGAGTTTGACACTAATATGTGTGTTTCTGAATGGTTTTCCTTTGTTATAAACTCTAAACCACACACACACACACACACACACGGAGGCAGCCAGACACTTGGCACTCTCTCTCAGTGATACAAGTCACTGCCACTCATTTTGGCGAGCTGCATTTGTAAACCATCTGATTCTTCTCTCATTGTTGACAGAAGAATCTCTTTTGTTGGAACACCAAACAGGGATTTCAAGCATGTCACATATTGACAAAGACAGAGAAAGATGAAAAGGAGAGCATCAGTCATCTGACACAAGGCACAGGATTACAGAGAGGAAGGCCATCTGTGTGTGTGTGTGTGTGTGTGTGAGACTATTTCTTTCTCTTTATCTGGATTGTGATATGACTTACAGTCATGACAGCATACAGAATGATAAATACTCGCAGTTTGGTAAAAGAGAAGGAAGGACTCACTTTCAGAAGCAGAAGATCTCTCTTCCTGTGAGATGCACAGGATGTACCAGCTTTTATTTATAGTTGTACAGACAGGTTCAAGTCTGGTGCTGTTTATTTGTAACGGCTCAGTAAACGAAGATTGAGTTTGTTCTTCGAGACTTTGAACACTAACTCTGGATCTTCATACTGTGGATTTGAATAAATCATAAATCCATGAAAGGGTTTGTGTCAGTATTAGGATTTCAGCGTCCTTAAATTCAAAAAGAAAACCCTTGTGATATTGTTTTTAACTATCTATCAGAGTTGAGTGGATTTTAATTGGAAAATAAAGCCAACAGAGGCCAAAAACATACAGCAGGTGTGTGCAGCTCCCTCAGGTCTGCAGAGTGCTTTAGCATCTTTCAACTCATTGTTTTGATTTTAGTAGCCGTGTTTCAATTCAGTTCAATTGTCAAGAGAGTTTTAAGAGAGCTTTTGAAATGTTGCAAATAGAGAAATGCTAATTAGGCACGTTTCCATCCGCTGGTTTGAATAAACTCGACTCGCTGTAAAGCGTTTGGTCAGAAGAAGAAGTGTCTGTGGTCATTTAACCCATCTACTGGAGAACGATGGAGAGAGCGCCTCAAGAATTAGTTTCTATGGGGAAGTTTTAATTGTTCTTTCATGTCGGTAAGTATTGGCCATGTTTCATGCTTTCATGCTGAGATGAAGACAAATGAATGCAGCACAGTTCAGCAGAGTTTAATGTTCACTGCATCAGAACTTATTCTGCAAAGGTGCTTCCATTTCCATCAGCTCTGTTTCGACACACAAAGGCCTCATCAAGCGCAGTTGAGGAAGTTTTATGGAAGTTTTTCTAATGAACTTAAAGACACGTTTATGGAAACACATATTTACAGTTTTGATTCATTCTCATCCATCTTGTTTCTTGCAGCAGCAGGCAGCTGATAAACCTGCTGCACGCTCGCTGCACCAAACAGCAGACAGACGCAGTCAGGATCTGGCTGGAAAGCAAAGGCTGTTTAGAGCCAAATATTCCCTGAGGAGTTAATAAGACTACAAATAAAAGAACAGTGAATACTGGACATTTGTTAGGTCAACACAAACACAACTCCAAATGAATGCTAATGTTGCTCTGTCTCTCCTGGATTTGTTGTTCACCATATCAACTTTATAAGGTAGTAATCTGTCCATGTTACATATCTTCAAATGGCAAACTGACATCCCACATGACATTATCCAGGCTTAGTCCTACACATAGGAGCACTGTTTACTAAATATACTGTCTCTATGTCTTAGAAAATACAAGAAATGTACATAATAATGCAGCATTGTAGATATTTTAAGTAGAGTTGTGATTCACTGGACACTCCACTACAGGGAAATGAATGGCATCCATACAGCACCGTCGTAAACCAAACTAAAGATCTGTTTTGCTGAGTGCAAAACCCAAAGCCACAGTTGGCTTGTGCACAGTAAGTGTGTGTGTGTGTGTGTGTGGAGGGTGTAAACTGGCCAAAGCACTCTCCCAGTAGAGTCACCAAAGACTTTCAATTCAAGTCATTGATTCTAATTCTAATTTCATCTGGAGGCTCTAGAGTTAGAAGGAAGATGCTGCTCACACATACACAGTACTCACCCAAGAACACACACACACACACACACACACACACACACACACACACACACAAACTGATATGTAGTCCTTTGATGCCGGGCGTCTGCTCCTAGAATTTGGCTAAATCCATTGTCATCGTCAAATAGAAACACACGTACAAATGTGAATAAATAAGCACATATTCACTCACAAATACTGTTTTTTAAACAAAAAGCAACTTAAGATTCAAGTCATGAAAGTCATGGTCACATGATAAAAACCTCATTTACTTCAAACATTGGCAGAGCTGGTGCTACGCTGGATTAAAGGATTCAGAAAACAAAACAAGAGATTTCTTTGCACAGAACTGCTTTCAGCTGACTGGGACATCCAGCACGGAGCCCAGGACGGGTTCTGGTAGTTTGTAGACCAGGTCAGAGGTCAGAAAGGTTGGTCCAGGTCTAAGGGCTGTCCTGAATACCATTTTTGTGGCTTCGAGGCTTCAGTGAGAGTTAGTGTTTCGACTCTGGTCTGCGAAATGTTAGCCAGCGTCAGTTTAATAATTACTTACTGACTTTTATCTATAGGCAAAATATTATTTCAATGTATCTTCACAGCTGAATTTAAACATTTACATATGAATTTAAATTGACTTTTTAAAAAGAGCTACGCTATTCAGGTTCAACGAGTAGGAGGCATGTTTACCTTCATATGCCACACGTAAACATACAGGACTTTACAGCTTGATGAAGTCGTCCCCCGCAGTCTCTCATTAGATGAAGCACCCAGCAGATGAGTAAAGTGTCTGCTTTCCTGTTTGTGTATCTGAATATCAACATGTGCGTTAGTGTGTGTGTGTGTGTGTGTGTGTGTGTGTCACAGGTAAATACTACCTCGTCAGCTTGCGCCACAGGAAACACACTTCCTTGGAAACAGGGCCTCCGACGTTCACTCCAGCCTAGGTTGAGTGTGAGTGAGTGTGTGTGTGTGAGTGTGTGTGTGTTTGTGTGTTGAGCAGAAGGAGCTAGCTGTGGTGGGGGTGGGGTGGGGTGGGGGGGCATTGAAAAGGCAGAACTGAAGCTTTGCTCTTGAGTATGCGGCTGGAGGCACCGCGAGTGTTCAACTGTCACCGACTGTGGCTTAACTGTGAAAACACCCCCTCTGGTGTGAGGTCGTGCTTTGATTGGCTCGTTGCATCGCCACAATGCTACGCAGAAGAAAAGGTTCTTTATCAAGACAAAGCCGTGTGGTTTGTGTGATATTTTTAGAATTCAGCTGAAACTCGGTGGTTAACGCTTTCTCTTGTGGTTCACAATTCCTTCAGCCGCAAATGTCTGCATGCACGACGAGGCTGTGTTCATTATTGTTTAGTTTCACAGGAAGTACTGCAGTTGACAGGAAAAAGGAGCTGAAAATCTATCTTTTGAGTATGAAATCCCGCTGTTGGTTTGCATTGCGGCTGAAAAGTTGGTATTCTGCTACTTTGAAGAAGACAGCAGCTGAACTCATTCTGGATTCACAGCATTTACAGTGAATTCCAATGGGTTCCCTCCACACAGCAAACATTGCAGCTCAGCTGTCCCAATGTTGCTCTTGCTTTTTACACAGTGAATCCACTTCCACTTTAAATGTACACGACTGCCTGAATAGCCAAAGACAGTAGAAAAGATACAAACAAATGGGTAAGAAATGATCCCATATTCACTCTATGTTTGTGTCTGTGTAGGACTGGAGATGTCAGTATATTCTCACAGAAAGGCTTGTGGAATGCTCTAACAGCGGGCTACATCCAGCAATTTCTGTAAAAACAATCCGACAATCACACTTCAGGCACAAATTAGTCCGGTGTGCGGGGGAGAGCGAGTACGCAGGATTTCTTCTGTCCTTTTTTGTTCTTTACAACTGTCCCCATCACTTTTCGTGTACAAACAAGTGAATCATCATGAATGCCTCTGAGGAAATATTTTCTGAAAGTGCGCTCCATTATCACCATATTCAAACAATGACACATCTCGCCCCTCCGCTGCTTCAAGTGTGGCCGTTCAGAACAGCTTTAAACACTTTGGCCTTCAGGCCTGGTTGGATGACTCTCCATACGAAGTTGATCTGTGTGTCAGTGAGCTGCAGCAACAATACAAAGGGACGAGGGAACACTGGCAATTCACCTGTTCTGTTCACCAGTTAGCATTAGCAACATTTGGACATGTGTTAGTATCCTCCTGATAAATGTAGGTTCAGTATTCACCCTGCAGTTAGCTCTGTTTCTGGTCTTTAGCTCCGCTGTGTTCACCAGCTGGTGGCTAACCTTGTCTGCTCTTTGGTCAGTTGGTCACTGATTGAGAAAATGTGATGCTAACTCCATTACAAGGTGTGAATTCGTGAATTAGTGTCGTCTCACAGTCCACACATCATGTTCAGCACTCACAATACAAGCTGTAATAAATAAAGTGGGAGAGACATTCGGCAAACAGCTGTTTCTGTGATGAGAACAGACAAGTTGTCGGTAGAGTCTCAACTTTCCAGAGTGCTGTAAAAACTTTCCCTCCTGCTCTTTCCCCTTCGTCGCATCTGTGCTTAGATTAGGTTTGATCCATCTGAAAGTTAAAGTACAATCAGCAGTTCATCCATGTGTGGGGAAGCACTGAAGCACTGCGCAGAACTGTGGTAGGCTACATAACTTTGGGGGATTAAAAGCACAGAACAATCAGAGACTCATTTCCACTGTGGCTCACTACTACAAGACAGGACAAGTCGAAACCACTGAACAATGTGTAGGAGACCAACCAAAACACCACAGCATCCAATTTATCACTCTGAGAGGCAGCATCCAGCTCTGTGCTTTCATTCTCTATTCAGTGTTTTCCTGCTGGTACGACTATCAAAAACAAGATTACCTAAGTATAACACATGATATGCACACAGACAGCAGATTATGTAGTCAGACTATTCTGAGATTGCTTATCTGATGTAAAAGCCTTGATTGGCTCGTTTTCCTTCAGTCATTATGCAACATATTTCAACATAAGAGCAGCAGCATGTTTCCTTTGGACCAGAAACGCTTTCAACAATTCTTTCAAATGTCTCACACAGCAGATTGTTTCTGCTAATTCTGAAGTGACCATCGCGACACCCCTCCTGTAACATCAGTTATCCATTCATAGCTTAGGAACCTGAACTACGTGTTGGCAGATCTGTCAAGCTTTGGATTTCTCCACAATCACACTGTGTGCATGTGGCTGCAGTAAGAGAAGTACTCTGCAGCTGGATGGATTCTACAAGTGTTTGTCTGCTCTAACTTAAACTACAATCATGAGTATTTCTGACTAACTAGCTTTCTAACTTCAGTGGTAACCGAGCGTCACTTCCAAAACCAGGGAGCACCTCACTGACTACGTTCTACACAGTAGGTTAAAAAGCCCCTTTACTGTCTTCTCTCATTGTGTTTGTCTGCTGGGCGTTGACACAAGTGCTGGATGCTATCAGAGTTAAGGCAACACTAGGAGCTCTGTCCCAGCAAACCCCAGCTAACGTTCCAAGAGATAACATTGTATTCGCTAAATGCGTTCTCTCCTAAAAACCTTCACTGTTGTAACATTGGAACATGGTTCATCATGGACGTCTTTACAGCTTTAGCCTCAGACCTTTAGCATAGCTGCACATGTAGCCATGAAGTTTATATTTAAGACCACCTTTTACAAGATTGTAATTTTAAAACAAGTCATTTGGAAACATTACAAAGTGAGAACTCATGGAGATAACGTTAACGCTTAATTTGCTTGCTTGTTACGTCCGATAAAATCTGCCAGCAAAAAGTTATTTCAGCCGGCATAATGGAATCGAAATGAGAAGCTGCTTTTGTCTGCTCTTTATCTCTCTCTGAAATCAAGGACCCATTATTTCAACAATTACAAAACATTTCGAGTAGTAAATCTGCCACCGCTTTCACTGCAAACCGGGCGAGAGCGGGGAGCCTGACAGGCATCGCAACACGAAAGGCAAATGGTCATTAACGTGCAGTTTCAGTGACTGTTTTGCTGTTGCACTGAGCGGCTTGTGCACGTTGAATCGTCCTTTTCATTCTCCAAAGTTAAGAGAGAAACTCCAACTGTAACTTTTTCTCTCAGCTCAGATGAAGCTGTGAGTGCCTTTTTACCTTCTACCCTCTATTTAATTCTCAAAAAGCCCCAGACACAAATCCTCTCTCTCAACATCTCTTTTCCTTTATCTGTCACTCTCGCCTCTGTCGAAGGGGATGTCCAAGTGTCTACCTTATTCTTTTTCTCCCTCTAAGCTCTCAGCAGGAAAAGTATGAGCTCCTCTCTCATTCTTTTTAATCTGACCCATCCTATTCTCTCCCTCTTGTTTGGATAGGACCCATCTGGACTGGTTCATCCTTTGAAAACCCCTTTTCTTCCACTTTACTCCACCCTGGTGGTTCAATTTTGATTGTTTCCTTTTCTCTATAACAATGTCTTCTCTTCATCTGTTGCTCTGTGCACCAGTCTTGGCATTTTCTTTCCTCTTTCGCCTCTGGCCTCCAGTTTGAGGGCAATAAATTGGTGCTGTTGTGATTTCATAATTGTTTTAAGCACTGCATAACGTTACTATAGGTGCGGTACATCAGCATTTAAAAAAGAAAAGTCTTATCAGCAAATGTTGTGTTCTAAACAATAACAGTGTAAATCAAAATGAAGTAGTAGTTTTATCAGTAAACTTTGTACCACGACTTACACAATAAAGCACCTTAAACCCTGTTGGTGATTGACAGTTTTGCAGAGTTTAATGTGATGCAGCCACAAAATGAAAATACTCAACTCTAACACAGTCAGATAATGACAACACAGAAAGGCTGATAAAACCAAATGGATGCTCACTGTGATGGATGAACGAGCCAGGGCAGTTTTTAATCTCTCTCTAATTTTTCATTGTGTAGGAAATTCCTGTGGAAGGAGAAGACTCAGACCTAATAAATCCCACTACGCTGGATCCCAACTCGGGCTTTTGGGGGATTATTTACCTGGGTGGGGCTGCAGGGCTGTCCTGGGTGAACTGGGAACTGACCAGTTGCCAGTTTACTAGATACCACCTGTACAATGTAAAGAAATTCACAACAACAGGCCTGTGAATAACGACAGAAGTCCAACCAGGACTTTGGGATATCAAGGATATCAAAACCACTGCGGTTTGACACAAAGAAAATCTCAAATGCTACACAGCCTTTTAGCTAGCTAACAATATTGAATACTGATAACATTTTCTATGTATCAGTGATTTTTTCACTGAACCTACATGTTGTAGATGTAGTTGATGTAGTCGTCATCTAAATAGCATTTCTCTTCTCTGCTAAGGCCTTATTTTAAAGTCAGTTGCCATACAGACTCACAAGAACAGAGCCGACATCAGCAGAACGTCAGGTCAGAGGAAATGTCCTTTGTACCTCTGCGACAATATCAAACCCCATTCATTATTTAGCATATGTGTTTGTGTGTGTGTGTGTGTGGGTATAGATTCAATCTTTGCAGCTTTAGCAGGAGGGAAGAGGAGAGAGAGTTGTTTTACCTCTGTTAGCATAACAAACTCCGCTTACAGTGCAATAATCCCATTAAGGTGAATGCTGAATTACTGGATGTCATAAGCTGTTTTTTTATTAATGCAACGTGGTGCATCGTAGGTTGCCTCTCAGGGGGCAGTGCAGCAGCACAGGGTGATGTGGCCCCATGAATTGTGCAGGGAAGGACTTGACATGCAGAGAGCTACATTTTCTAGTTGACCGTTCAGATGTGCAGTTTATTGTTGTTGTTTTACGTTCAGTGACTACTTTTACAAATGTGCTAAAGAACACATTGAGTCAACATGAGGAATGCTATTCAGCCTGTGAAAACAATTGTATAATGTCCACTGTCGCCGAGCTAGATGATGTCATCAAGGTCATCCCATTTATATTCACATACATATTTAAAACAGAAAGTGCGCTTTACAAACTGGGAGTGCAGTTTGAAAGATGTGATTTGAAAATATGCTATTGAGTTGCATCATGGGAAATGTAGGATCCAGTAATTTTGGAGTTTGACCCACATTGGGGAGTAAAAGTCAGGATATCACAGCCTCTGCTGCTTCAATTTGGACCATTGTTTTTAAAATGTATCTCAGTTTTCCAGTTTTGTGGAAATTCTCAGCAAAATCCCTGGATAATCTCTTTAAAATGACCAAAGAACACTCAAGGGAAGGGAAAGATTGTTAAAAACATAAATAAATACAGCGGACATTGTAAATCTGTGACGGCACACATGTTCAGATGCTACATTGTTCCCTGCAGTAACAGGATGGGCTAATGCTAACAGTGTAGAGGGTCTAACACAACATCAGAGTGTAGCTACAAGCATGACTAACTTATGATTGGTTTCACTCGTGTCACAACAAAGTAAGAGCACAAACCCGGACACGGTGAAATGATCACTGGGCGTGACATTGCACTGTTGCACTCATTCCTTTCATTTCTGACTGTTGATGCTAACACCCTTCACATACAGTCCAGTAAGCCTCTCTGCCTGCTGACACCTAAACCTGTAAATAACTTCACTAAACCAGGGATTGAACCTCTGTTTGTGATTTTGTTTGTTCCTATGGCACACAAACAAACTGTTGTGCATGTTGTTTTCTCTGTATAGCATGCTAATACACACATATCACAATATTAGATAATTAATTAGATAATATTAGATCACATGGCAACTGAAATGATCTCATTACTGTAGCAAATCCAGACAATAGATTTTCTATCATCCATTGGGAGATATGTTCCTTTTAACATCAGAGATGTTTTGCTAACATAAGAGTTG
>JAVQJL010046333.1:0-16227 GCA_036024295.1 Nannoperca obscura
ATGCCACACCTGTGAGGTGGATGGATTATCTTGGCAAAGGAGAAGTTTTCACTAACATGAATTTAGACGACTTTGAACAATATTTGAAAGAAATAGGCCTTTTGTGTACATAGAAAAGGTTTTTGCTGTTTGAGTTCAGCTCATGTAACATTGAAGCAAAAACTAAAGTGTTGCGTTTATAATTTTTGTTCAGTGTAAAAGTTTAACCTGTCTCAAGTTTTGGCAATGTTTTATGGCAAGACGGCACATTCCACATACTTTTGTACCTTTGTAAAGTCAATGCTATATTTCTATTGTTTAACTTGTGATTGTCACAACAAACGATACAATTGTTGCCAGCAGCATTTTCCAAAGTTGCAAAACCCTTTCTTTGAGTATAGAAGTGTTTTGGAATCTCACAAGTATTCAAGTTCACAGATCTGTTACTCAAACTGGACTGACTAGATTGTATTTCATGTCTCATCAGTACCTGAAGCCACATGACCCCATCAACAAAGACCTCTGTGTTGTAATAATGTAGGGCTGATTTTGGTCTGAACGCCTGCTTAGCCATCTCTCTTGCATGGATGGGTTGGACTCAGCCAAGGCCATCCCATTCCAACTGGGAGAAAACCCAAAACATGTTGGAATGCTTAAATATCCCATCAGGCCTGGGAAGGCACTGGTATCACCTGGAAGAAGAGGACACATCTAGGCATAGGGGCATCTGGGCTATTTTACTCAGCATACCACCATGACCCTGATTTGGATAAGCCTCAGGCATCTGTGGAGGGGACCAAGTTGGAGGAGTCATGGAGGTTGTGCCTCTCTCTCTCTCTGGTGATGGGGGGTTAGACTTCAGCCAGGTGTATCTAACACTAATAAGCTGTGTGAGTATCTTTCAAAGTTTCAGTAAGTAATTAAGCACAGTCCACAGGACCTGCTTCCTGCTTCTTTTGGAATGATTTCAAATTTCATAAACATTTTCAGGAGAAGTTAAAGCAACAGCAGTGACAATTGTGTATTTCACAATTTAACTGAACGGAATCCCTAAAGATGCTGCCATGTAGTTAACTGTCTTTGAGACAAAAATAAAAGAATGCATTCACAAATTAAAAACGTTTTGTACCTGGTGTTAAAATGTCTGTTGGCATCTAAATCTTGAAAGACATCAATCCTGGGTGTCTGTAAAAGGGAAAGAAATGCAATTATTATTACCTACTTGCATTTTGTAAAACACACCAGTGGCTATTGCTCTGAAAGATAGAAATCAAGGCTCATGTCTGTGAAATGGTAACCGTTGTTATCCTTGTGCCTTTAACCATGCTAACCCACAAAAGTGTTATTTCAAAAACAACCACAACCAGAAAGTAATCAGGGATTTTTATGGGTGGGCCAACCTCTATCCCTGAGTCTACTACAGGGAATGAGCTTTTCATTGTGGTTTCCAGCATAATGTGAAAGCATAAGATTGACTTTACTTCAATTGACTTACATGACTGCAGTGACTAGCAGCAGCAGAACGGTAGTAGGGGGAAAACAATGTGCAAGCTCTGGGGTAGCAGGCACACCAAACCACCTGCAATAGCTTAAAGTATTGGCAGACTCCTTTCACCACACAAGCTAGTACTTGTTAGTTTGGCAACAGAGTTTGTTTGTGAAAATGCATTTTTACAATTACCAAGTGCAATTTAAGCTTAAAGTACAAACAGTTTACCCTTAACTAGTACTTAGACCACCCATGTTTTATCAACAAGTCTATCAAACATATGCCTACCTATTGCCTAGTTTGACGAATTTCTTGCCCATTGAAGTCATAACTGACATTGTGCTCACATGTGCAAGGACTCAGATGTCTTTGCAAGGACAGATACAAAATTCTTGTAAAGTCTCCCTGGTATGCTAGTAAGTCTCTGCTTGCACAAACATGTCCACAGCTAAAAATCAAAACTGAACTGAGTGGAAGTCTGGGCATCGGTGGAACCGGAGGATGCTGCATTTAATGGTCAGCATGTAGGCCACAGATGCGCACTGTGCTGGCTTATTTCCAAGACGGTGCTTTTGTTAAAGTTCTTCTCACTGCACAGTGACCTGCAGGTGTCAACCTACTTAGCTCCATAACATTACTAAGTATGACAGAAAAACAGTACGATCAAACAAGATGTTCTATGCAGTCAAGTCCTGCCCAGAACCTCCAGCCCACTCCAATCAAACAAATACATGGAAACCATTGAAATCTTGTTAAGCTTCTTCATGTTGCACTTTGTGTCTGCTCTTTCTGGCAATTACTGCTCCTTAAACAAGAGATCTTACACTGTTGCCTTATTGTGCATACAGCCCTTGACATGGTCCTAGATAAGTCTGCTTCTTATTAACTGAAAACCATGCAACTGTCTGTTACAGTGGAGGGTACACAAAATGTCTGATGACAAACAGCAATTTCCCACTGGTTGTGTCAAGGCAAATTACCATCATGTACTCCAGAAGCATAAATCCAAAACAAAGTGAATTGTGCCTTTTACATTCAGCACATGTGGGACAGTGACATTCTAGGATCAGTTTCTCTCCATTGAGGCACTTTCCCCAACTTCAACTGCATACAAAGTTTTTAATTCTATGGATTGATGCTTTGGTTCAAAAGGCCTGAGGGCACAACCTACATGAGGCAGTGAGGAATATTCTGAGAAAAGGAAACAAATGCAAAATGGAACCTTTGCTCCCCCCCCACAGTATCCTTATCAGTTAAGGATGTAGTGCCAGTGCAACACGAAACTCTTAAAAATGCTGTCAAAGTAATCTGTTCGATTAAAACTGAGCACTGAGAACAACCTGTGTTGTGAGGGCATTAGCCTCAAGAGGGTATCTTTCAAAGTCAGTTAGGCCGGTCACGACAACTACTTTTGTTGGACGATATACTGACTCAGAAATAATTGGGAAAAATAAAATTATCATTTTAAGGCCATTTAAAATGCTGTGGAATGCGGCTTTGAAAGCAAGTCAATTTCGGCTTATTCTTCCAAACTTTTTGTTTAGAATAATATTGTTGTTGGGGAAAACATCTATTAAACACCTAGTTGCCAGTAGAGTAGCCTAACTCCTTACCTTCATCTGTTGCTCTGTGTGCAGGAGATGCCTCAGTCCTGCCTACACAGAGCAGACGAGAGCCCAAAGTTGGCAGCGCGAGTGCCCGTTTAAAATGTTGGTGGCCTTCATTCTTATGTAAATGTACACACACTTAAAAAGCATGGGCAATATCTAGATCTTCAGAGAACCCCCGGGAGCTGTGGAGTGCGACTGCAAAAACTATGACTGCAAAGCATGGGCGTTGAAAGGAAGAAAACAGCACTTCGCAGTTCTTCCATGATGCCAGAATCTGTTAATTGTGACATTGACATTTGTATGTAACCCAACACGCATGTAAACACAACAGGCAATATCGCGGCCAGCAAAAATGATCGAGGGCAACTTGTCTTAGCCATGTTGTCTCGTTGAAGGGTAAAAGGAGCTGATTGGGCTTAAGCACACAACACAACAGCTGACTGGGCAAGAGGAGTACTGGTTGCCAGCCACAGTGGCAGAGCTTCCTGGTTCCAGTTAAAAGTGGCACAAGCGTTGCACAATTCACTCATCTCCCTCCCACTTATCTACACCTGAGACTTACATGAACTTAGGCTAGGCTAGGCTAGACAGCACTTGACACAGTTTGCTGCTAAAAGCATGCCCATGACACCCAGCAGTGGTGTGTAGAATGCAAAAAAATCAAGTAAGCAAATAGAACACACATAATATATACAAACCATTTAAAATCCCCAAGAGTAATGATTCGTTTTGATTTGACAATTAACATATTTTATTATGTGAGCAACTATGTTCACGTGGTGTACTACACAACACATAGACACAAGGACAGAAAAGCATTAACAGCTAATATTGTCCTGCAGAAAATATTATCCCTCAACAAGGCGATCTCCTGGGTAGACACAGAAAAGTATCTACCTCCTCTATGCCCTTACCAGTTGCTGCTGAACTGTGGCATACCATTTCCCTTAATGTAAGCTCTGGTATTGACCACTAGGATTGAAATAGGTCAGTTAGCGCACGCTGCGTCATGCCCCCCCCCCCACCGGCACCACTTGAACCAGCAGTAATAACTGGTATAATTGCCATGGAGGGTTACACAGCTACAGGGACATGTATGCCACTATCAAACTGTAGTGAATTATAAAGCCTTTAAAAACAGACCATGTTCCTGTGTGATAACAGTGCAGGTGTCTGCAAGGAGCAAAAATTCAAAATACAACTTCCTAGATGGATATATTAAAAATGAAACCATGAACACAGCCAATGTAACCTAACCCAACATCAGCCAAATCCAGGCAAATCAGACCACACATCGATTACCTTGACATACTTTTTATGGTCTTTTATTTGATAGTGGTATGTTTGTCCTGGATAGCTTTTGTTTCACTACTTTTCATTGGTCTCTTTTTTTTCTCCCAATCCTTCTGGAAAGCCAAACCATGTTCCAACCAAAATGGGCATCAATCTACTATTACAGTAAAGTTTTAACATTATTCACTCAGTGGCCACTTTGTACACCTGTCAAATTTAATGCAATACAATAGCTCAGCTATAAATTCAAGAAAATAATTTTCAGTGTTGATTGACAGTGTCAGTGTCAATTAAATAGTTAATTTCACTATATTATTAAGGTTGTAGTTTGCAGTGGTGTTGAGCTGGACTGCATTATAATGAGGTATTTCTAATGTTTTGCCAGCACATTTACAAAGGGGGAAGAATATTAGATAACACATTTCAATATAATGCAGTCCAGTGCAACACCACAACTAACTACAACCTAAACTGAGGACTCTGGACTAGTGAACTGATAACAGAGATGCATCATTCAAGGTACTGAAAGTCCGGGAGCAATTATATAGGGCCAGAATATAGGCCAGATCATTGTATTTATTTTACTGGAGGGGAACAACGTTGATCACTTTTTTAGGAGCCAATTGTGCACATTATAAAGCATTTAAAGCAATTAAGGCACACACCAGCAGAGCTGCCATAAGCCAGATTCTTATTCGATTAACAGCTGGTGTATATAACATTAGTAAAACTTTACCTTGTAAACTTGTGTTTTGTTCTCAGTGATAATTTGGACAGAAAATAGCATTTTAAATCATTCTGAGCTGTATTTTTCCTTCCCCCTCCCCCCCCCCATCCTCTGGTCTTGACTGTGTCATTGTAATATGCATTACTTTTAGACAGACTGAACGGAGGACAGCGAAACCAAAGCAAACGGTAGGTTGCAATTAACTCAAAAACATAAAAATCCGTCAGTACGAATGAGACTCTGGCCACGTGTTTTAGACAATTTTAAACTGACGCTGGTTGGCGTTCTGGTGAAGCTAGCTAGTTACCTTAGTTTTTAGCACAATGATAGCTAGCACGGATACCCAACATGGCTAATGGCTTCTCTGCAGCTGGTATGTAGCAGGACCCCTTACCTGATCAGTTGCTGTTGCGTGCTTCAGCAGTACATTTCCTTTGTGGCTTATCGGCTACATGGTCTGTGTTATTATCCCGTAACATAATTCGTTCAAAGCCATGACATCTCGGCTTTCCTTGCAAGTATGCGGCGGAGGAGGCGAGTGTCCTCCTTGCTGATGGCTTCCGTCTTTGCTGGAAAATACAGCCAGAAGATATTTTTTCCTTTATGGACTGTGAGTCGATGGGGGTCGTTCAGTCTAAAACCCCTTGTTTTTACCGGTACGACGTGGGTTAACTTTACTCAGCGTGTTGTTCTCCGAATAGCGGCGCTAGATCCAGATCCGCCTCCATTTTCTTTATTTGCGCATTTTCAGACAATGTGCACGAAATTGTTCGTACGTTATACAACGGTCTGATTACAACCAATAACAAGGTGCGGGGACCCAAAATAGAGCCCGCCCCCTCCATATTCTATGGCTAGTCACTCCCAGAGCCTGACGGGGCGGCAGCACGACTGCTTCCGGGCGACTGCACCACAGTTACTTCGTTGCAGCTGCAGCTGCTCCTGCACTCACTACGTGGTGTGGCAGGCAGGCTGTACCACTTGTGCTAACAGGAACTGGGCTGATTACTGAAGTCCTCAGTGGGGCTTCCGTGCTCCCATGTGCAGTTTCAGTAGCACTTTGAGTTGGCATGTCATGAGTATGATCAAACTTGCTGGGGAACACAATCAGGCCTGCCTACTTGTCTGCTGGACTAGATGTGGTTGGTCTTGAAAGGGTTAATAAGTTGCACACAACCATTTTGTGGGCAAGATTTCTACAAAATGGCCACCTCGCCTTCTGCTGGTCTACCGAAGAGGCACATAAGGACCAGTTCCCATGAAATAAACCCTGTTGTTCTAGAGAGAGAAAAATCCCTGAAAACCTGTATTTTGATTTAATGGGTAAACACTTCTGACACTTACTTTACTTTTTCTAACTGGTGCATTTAGATCAGATTTACTTACCATTTACCTTACAATGTGCAGATCATTGAGTAATTGATCTTAGGTCACTGAATGTATTTAAGTGTGTACAACAAAATTTTGCAACTTAATAGGCAACAGCTTTTTGACCGAGTCAATTAACTTAATGCAGTTTGCAATAAACAGGCTGAGATCATCTGACATTCAATCTCTATCCTTAATGGCAGGGTTTACTCCCTAAATATTTTAGTTAATTAGTATGACTACATGAATTTGTTGGGGAATATTGTTTTTGTATATGTAGTTAGTACTGTCAAAACCAAGTACTGAAGTTAAGATCCATTCTACAAGCTGTACACTGTACTTGCATGTAACCCCAAGAAATGGTAGAAACACCACACTTGCCCTAAACTGCAGCTCTAACCTGCGGTCAGTGTGCTTGTGGCTCGAAGGTTAGAGGTTTTAATCCCCAGACAGGATGGTAAATACTGAGTTGGGACCCCCCAACCCACCCTACATACACATTTCAAAGCGTCTATAACCCATTCCCTACAGTGCCCCTGAACTAACTTACAAAATAAACAATACACAACAAACAACTAAATAACCCCTAACTGTATCTTCACCGGGCACTTCCCTGATGTCACCAGCAGTACCTTTAAAGAAGTGGTCGCTGCAAGGTCATATTTTAAAGGCCAGGGTATGCTTGAAACAAACTTGTTTGTAAGATGTGTCATCCGACCACATCCAAGGGCAAAAGTGCTTAAAGCCACACTTAAGTCATAGAGAGGAGCAAGATGCCAGAATTGTTGAAATAGGCATACCAGCACGCACCTTTGGACTCTCCTAAAAGGCTTTCAGTGTTGTGCTTGTTTGTTGTAAATAAAGAGAGCTAGGGAGATGCTCAAATTTGACCTTTCTCACTTCTGCACACTGGACCAATAGGCTGTTCAATTTGAAAGTTACAAAAAACTGGGGAATGAAGCCCCCATAATTGCAACATTGGAATAGTGTGTGTACGTGGGGGGGATTTCAGATGTTCCTCAACGATCTGTCAAGCATACTGACGCCTTAAGTCAAAAGCTTTAAAAAAAAAATCAGGTTTCACTACCATTACTCAAATAGTACCACCAGTTTGGTAAACAGCAAGCTTCTGGTAAAAGCACCAGAATGTCAGGCAATTTTGCCATAGTGGGCTTACTTGGTATTGCAGCTTCACATGACGCAAAATGGCAGAAAAATAAATTTTCCCCATACACAATTGTTAAAAAAGGACATGCTGAAATTACTCTTTGTGTTATTAGAATTTGATCCACTAGAAAGTGGAAGTCATTAAATCGTTGGAATCATGGAATGTGGTATACAGTTTTTCTTAATACATCCATTTCATGGTGTTGTAAGTAGATAATGTAATCATGACTCAAACTGAGAATTTCCCAGATTATTCAGCCAAGTATATTGTAGACAGTTGATATTGAGCCCAAGCAGTGTATCTGTTTACCTTTCTGTTTCCTTGCCTTTTGCTTCCTTCCATAATGCTCAGTTCACAAGGCAGGTTACCAACATTTAACAATAACCCAAAATATGTTGGACCATTGGTTTTCTCAATTCCCAGCAGATGTCCAGCCAGTTTGGTGACCAAGAGGTAGCTGCTCTAAACGAATACTTAATTAACTTCCCCTCTGCCCTTCCCCTTGTGGACATATATAGATTCGGTCACTTCATGATCAAGAGGGCACCCCCTAGTTACGGCAGTAACAAAAACTGCAACATGCATACACAGAAATGTGCAGGCACAGAAGGGATCCTGTTATGGCCGTCACATCACCAACTCACATTGTCAAAACACGTTCAGTGGTGGCAAGCTGTTGAGGCATCATGTAGTGGTTGCAGCACCAAAACCTTTACGAATTGGTCAGGCTGACCTTCGAGCACTTACTATTTTGAGAGGCATATATAGGGGTCTTGGAAGAGTTTTTACCATTCACTAGAAACAAGTACATTGGAGGAGGACCATGGTCTTCATCCACTGTATCAGCAGAGTTACTAATCTAGATGACGATGCCTCAAGGGACCTTATAAACTTGCTCAGGTCCCACAACACCCAGAATGTAATTACCATAAAGGAACTACTAGCTGTAACTGTGTGTCCAGTTTGAGGTTTTTGTAATCTACAGAAAACAAATCAATAGATGGATTATGTGTCACCTTTGAATGACAGTGTTACGTAGATTTTGACATCTGCTCAAGTCTGGTCAATTAATTTAGTTCTGAATTAATTAACTCTTACCAACCATGGTCACAATGGTTCCATTTCCTTTTTCTTGATGACAGGATTATGTGTTACATCTCTGTTTTAAGTCTTTATCCCCAGAGATCAAATCCAGATTATCCCCATTAATATTTGGCTTTTGGTTTAACCACCTTATCAGCAATCTAGGAGCATTGGCAACCAGTCACATAATTTATAGGTGCATTCACATTCATTTTTACTTTTACACCTAATTGGCTAGATGTGCAAGTGTTGCTTTGTAAATTTACCCACCAAAGTCATTAAATATCTCTTAGAAATGGCAGAATTGGCCAGCGTTGAAATGCTTTCCATAACCGATTGATAAAACTACATGATTATTGACAAAGCAGATGACAACAAGGCCCAGTGATATAAAAAGCATCCTGGAATCAATGACAGCACACATAAGACCATAGGGATGGGGCACCCACTATGTGAGTCATGCTTATGAAGTCATTAGAAGGATGCCATAGAGAGGTTAGTGAGTCCTTTGATGGGCTTGTTGAGAAAGATATGTCTTTGTTGCTGTAATAGTGCAGGGAATCGAGCTATTGCTAAATATTTTACTTCACATAGCAAGCCTTCTTGTGCTGGGCAGTATCAGAAGGATTTCAGAGGTAAAGAGGTAAATCAAGGTTTAAAGAATACCTGGAAAAATGTAATTGCAGACCTGCATTGTCTCAGGGAAAGGGCCATAACCACTACTAAATGTTTTTGGCTCAAAATGTATTTATTGCTCACAGCCCAAATAGTATGCCACTTGGTTATTGACTAAACTATATTTATCTGAATTTGTGGATTAGATTTGTTAGACAAGAATTGTTAGCTTACTGGAGAAGGTACAGGCTGCTATATGCGTTCATTACTATCTTTTTACTATTTTTTTCAGCAGCAGTTGGTCAACTGGTCAGTATTCCCCTGGCCAAATTGCTATAAAGTTTGGCATGGGCACTGTTACCAGAGGATGTTTACCAAGGACTCTGGTGACCTAACCCTTTCATCTAGTACCACAAACAGGTCAAAACTTACCCATTATGACCAACACATTTTGGCTGTATGGAGATAAGCAGTGTTCTAGGGCTATTTAGTCCCAGTCTCCCTTGAAGAGTCCCACAATGCACTGTTAAAAGCTCTTTGACTTGAAGAGGTTACGTCCCACCAGGGATACAAGACAAGTACTATGAAAATGGATACTGTGATTTATGATGGTACCCATTCATTCCAAGTTTCTCACCAATTGCATATGCCAAAAGTTTTCTTTTTCTGGTAGGCTTCCACATTGTGCAGCACACAAAATGGTTTAAAAATAATTGACCTTGTTCAACGTTTGAATGCTTTAACAGGCATGTCTTTCATAATCGTAGCCTACGATGAATTGTTTTATTGGCCACAGGATTACAGTACTGTGATTGGCTACAAAGACAAACTGGCAGCAAGGCCATATTAATTCAGTGTGTTGAACCTTCTACACCATTGATCACAGCTCTGATTCTAGTGGGATAAGATGTCGTGGATGTTACTAGATTAGTAATGCAACAAGTGCAGTACAATGGATGATAAATGACTGGAATGAAAAGCAATAATGTTGCAGCTACAGGCAGACAGGCACTGATTGAAGGCTCTACAGGTAACTCGGTGCTAGTATGAACATATGCATTTCCACCTTTTCCCTCCAGATCTTATGTATTACCAGCTTATATACAGCTTATGTCACTGGATACAAGCCTTCTACAAGCAAATTATTCATATGCCATTTTAATTCCCGTTGATCATATCTCAGACTCAGGATAGCAGTGTGCATTGCTGTCTATCACATTGCATTCTTGATACTTCCACAGAGTCGCCAAAGACGGACATTTTCAATAGGGACTACTTAAAATTGAGTAGTTCATACCTTTGCCTTCATTTCTGATACACAATTAGTGACTCCCCTTTCAATTTCCCAACACAAGGATTTCTCTCTAAGCATTTGCCGTTAACTTGCTGTACTACAATGTAAACTACATGTAGATGAAATACAAATATGGGTTTTCTTACAGCTAACTTAGTAGCAAAAGGGCAGTCAAAGCAAAACTGATAGCACATGATGTAATTTTGCTGTACAATTTTAATGGCACTATTAAAACTCTATTCATTGGCAATGCTATTCTTTCAAAAAATATATACACATACCACATAAAGAAAATCTCACTATCACATTTGCAACTAAAACATAATGAAAGATTTAGCAATATGATTGATAATAGTAGCATGGGTAGCCACTAAGAATACAAGGAAAAGCAACATATTTATCCTAGCTAATCATCAATTGGTGGGACATCACGTTAACTACAACCATAGCCTGTGGGAGAATACTAGGTTTAAACATCCAATTTACCCATGACAGATGCAAGTTGTAGTAGTTTAAAACTTTGAATTTCCTTTTTGTAAAAGTCATTTGGTATGCTCCCCACCCAAAGCTTACGTCTTGGATTCTGAAATTCAACAATAAACAAAAATGTTCTCCTCATGCCAAAGAAACAAAGTATATAAAAGTAGTTATGCAAAATAACCATTACAAACAAACTTTACATCAATCCACAATCTATACAGTTATTCAAATATTGGCATTCAAAATAGTTAAAAACAACTCCTGAGAGCTTGATTGCTGGCAATAAAAATAACTTGTGGGACTGACATGATAGTTACCCGGTATTTTCTGAGCCATGAGAAGTCTGGTGCTGAAGAAACGTTTCCAAGCATGAGAATGTCTCAGTGCACTCAGTGCATTCGTAAAGAACCTCTGAAGAATTTCCTTTATCATTTCGCGTATGGTCCATATAGTCATCCTCTAGATCCTCCGTATTACCCTTTTCAAGCACAGCGCCCCCACTGGAACCAGTG
This sequence comes from Nannoperca obscura, assembly GCA_036024295.1. Lineage (NCBI taxonomy): Eukaryota > Metazoa > Chordata > Actinopteri > Centrarchiformes > Percichthyidae > Nannoperca > Nannoperca obscura. The sequence goes on from JAVQJL010046333.1 coordinate 11,619, forward strand.
CCAAGACACATTTGTCTATTATCACCTGATTCTCCAATGCTTGGGTGGTTTTGAAGATGAAGCTCAAGGGATGAAGAATTCCTGAACTGAGCTGGACACCTGGGGCACTTACTAGGTTCCTTTTTGTGATATCGCAAATGCCGCTGGTACACACATAACAACCCAAATCTCTTTCCACATTCTTGACACTTGTAGTTAACTCGGCCCGCTTTTCCAGATTGTTTCCCCTTTGGATGCTCTTCTGGTGATGGTGTTTGTTCATTGTCAGAGGAGCTCTTGGTTTTCTCCTCCGGAGAGCTAACGCTTTTCTCACCATTAAGAGTATTAGGAGCAGGCCCATTTTGTGGAGTTGTGTATAAGTGCTTCAAACCTGGCTTCTTTTCTAATTCAGCTTTGTGGTACATGGCTATATGCCTTCTCAAATCACAGCGCTGTGGAAAATGTCTACCACAAAATACACATGTGTGCATAGTACCCTTATGGTATCTCATGTGCCTAGATAAACTACTAGAATGATTAAAGACACGATGACAATGCTTGCAAGGATGCAGCTTGCCATTTGGATTACTCCCTTTTCTACGTCTACCTTTAGGCGGCATTCTTCGCTTAAAGGTTCTTTCTGATTCTTGATTCAGCTGATCCATTTCCTCTTGAGTTTGATGTGTGAGATGATGCTCCTTAAGAGCTGTTAACTTTTGGAAACGATCTCCACATAAACCACATCTGTATGGTGTGAAAGAATATTCAGTATCAATCTCACCACTAGTATCCCTAAAAATTGTACTATCCCCATGCTTAACATCAATAGATGTGCCATTGCTATAGCAGTTTTCATGTGGTGTGTCTTCAATATTCTTAGAGTTCACTTCAATTTCGATTTCGGATGCAAAAGTAGCATCAGGTTTTTTTCCTCTGCAATGGTAGAGTGAATGTGCCTGAAAATCTGACAACCAGAAAAAAGTCAACTTGCACTTCCTACAAGGATATATTTTCTCAAACTTTTTTTCCTGCTTATTATCAGATTTACCCAATGCTGTAGCCTTGGGGGAGAGATGATTTTCTTTTTGATGAGCATTCAGTGAATCCACTTTAAGGAATCGCTTACCACAATACCCACAGCAGTGAAATCTTTCATTGGCGTGGTCGTGGAGATGTTTCTTAAGGTCCTGTCTGCCTTCAAAGATCTTACAGCACAAAGTACACTTGTAACCTCGCTCTGTGTTTCGATACTGCTGGTGTCGATGTAAACTCTGTAGGCTGTTAAATGATCTGCTACATATTTCACAACGGTAATGGCCCTGACGAGACTTGTCCAAGTTCAGATCTGACGGCCTTGGCCGGAACACATCTCTATAAGAAGATGGCTGTGGCCTTAGAGCTGGAGACACTGGTTTGATAGAGGATGTGAAATGTGACGGTAGGACTCCGGGAGATACTGGTTTCACAGATGAATGCGACTGCACCAAGCCATTCACAACTGTCAGTGTACCATTTTCTTGTAGCACATATTCTCGAGGGACTTCAAATCCATTGGATGAACCATCAAAGGAAAATGACTCCAAAGGTCCATGAATAGCCATGTGGGCCAACACATTAGAGTACTGGCTGAACCCATCACCACACTCCGTGCAGATAAAGGTACTTGATTCTCCACCCAACTGGGTTGAGGCAATAGTATTCACTGATTTCTGCTTTTCCATGATGAAATTGTTTTGTCCATGTGCTGATGGCATCACTTTTTGATCTGTAAGTATGAGTAAAACTCTATCCAGACACCCACAAAGTTGGTTTCCATGTGGGAATTAGAATGTCCACACACAGACTGTTTTTAAAAAGATGTCCTTACAAGCTGAATGTTCACCCCTCTCCTGAGGTTTTCCATGTTGTATCAGCACCTGGGGGGATAAAAAAAAAAAAGAATTATAAAACCACTGAAACCCAAGGTTGTTGAACAAAAGATTCAGATTGACTGCCAATAAAAATGGTAGATAATGGAGCTTCCGATGTACAGTAGCTCATAGGCTTGTGTCAATTGGCTATTGAAGAGCTGATCGAACTGATTGGTTTTTTCCTTCACCAATATGAAGGTAATTTTAACCAACTACTTAGTATCAGAACTAAGATGTTATAAAAATGATCTCTAAAATCTGCACCCTATTGGGCACTTAGGCTTAGACTACAGCCACCAACGAAAAGTTAAAACAGAATCAACTTTTGGAAAATGTAGCCAACACCACGTTGCAGCAACTAATCAGGCTGGCGATCAGGCCAGAAAATGCCCAGGTGAAGAACTTTGTATACCATGTAGCATTCCATTGTTTACTGTAGCATTACACTATTTAGCCAGCAATTGTGAAGATGGAAGGGAGACTGATCGATTGCCGCCGTGATGAATCACCTGTTCAAGCCTGTCACATGGGAGTACAAAGACGTTAATGAGCGTGTAGTCGCTTGGCTTGTATTGGTCTTCAAGCTAGGATTGCTGACTAGTAGGTGACATTCCCATGCCGCTGCACAACCTTGTGCTAATTGCCACAATGCCGGAATTTGTCTCAAAGCAGCCATAGGGATGTTTCTGGTAAGCGGAAGGTTCGCCCACTGAGCCCCAATTATCAGCATCAGTGACAAGGGAATTTTAAATCTTTGATTACAAACCAGTTAGGACACACGTGTGCAATACGCCAGTCTGGCGGCTTCTCAACTTTTGTACATATAATTTGTAGCATCTTGAAATATGATCCTAGGGGTACATTTTAAGGCTTGTCATACATACACAGCTATTCCTCAAAGAAAATAAGGTGATCCTCTTTACTCCATCCAAAACTACCATTTCAACCAGCTGACAGTTTGTAACTCACTTGACCAGCTGAGTTTGCTACAAGGTCATTGGCTGCCAGCTGTTGAAACAGGCGACATGGCTTCCATTCTAAAAACCAGTCACTGGTGACTTGACAAGTGGAGTCGCCATCAGCCAACTTGGGTTGAGGGGAAACGAGCCAATTCACAAGTCCTCCTCTTGTTGGATCATAGTACCTTGCCACTACTAGGGAGACTATCTGACATGCCAAATTGGCAGCAGCATACAGCACCAGTACCGATCTTTTTAAGTAGATTGAATATTGGTCATGACGTAATCTGATAGATCCACTTTAAAATGCAGTTTCAGAATGTCATCAGATTCATTAAGTCACAGCAAGCCGCCAACAGAATTTTAAGTGTCACAGCTCCCAGCCTCATGTTACCCAACATAAAAATGATTCAGATTAATTTTGCGGTGATGTTATTGGATCGGTATTCAGTACTGGCAGATACCCTGAGTTTAGGTATCAGGAGTGGGAGAGGAAAAGTGTATGCCAAATGTATTAAAGGAATGCTTGAGAGATATGCCTGAATCTGTAGAATTTAATTTTTCTTATATATCGCCATATAACAAAGTTATCTCAGGGCACTCTTTCACATGGAGCAGGTTGAGACCAACTCCCACACGTACAAAGACCCAACTTTGTATGTGTGGGAGCAATACACCATGAGCAAGCACTAGGCAACAATAGCAAGGAAAAGCTCCCTTTTAACAGGTAGAAACCTCGAGCAGAACCAGGTTCTAGGTGGGCGGTACAGTATAATGGATTATTATTAATTAGTTATTTTGACTAAATAGGCACCTATGACACCAGATCACAACAATGTCAGGTGACAAACTAATGTCCAAGATCTATTCATCACCCCACTACACACACACACAGGTCATGGTGTCTAGACCCATTTCACTTTCATCTCTGAATACAAAACTGGATTTATGATTTTCTCTTTCCCCTTTCTTATGGTATGAGAAAGAAACTCACTGTTGTAAAACAGATAAAAACTTTCCCCACATATACTCAAGGCTGTAAAGATGCCTCTACTAAATATCGCCTTAAGTTGAAAATGTACTTTGTTGGCAGGTCAGTGAAGCAAATCTACCAGCCACTTGCATATTTTACCAGCATTTGGCTGGTACTTACTGTGTGCCCTGGGTGAATATAGCAGTCAGATTGTATACAGTATACCTCTCCTGATTTTGTTGGCACAGCTTCACCTACTTCCAAGGTGCATGGGGAAGGGAAATAGTCTTGGGAGGTCAAAACTTCAGCAACTTTTGCGGAGTAGACTACATTATTTGCTAGACTGATGCATCTTAATCAGTGTCCGAAATTAACTTTTTGATTCTCTCAACTGTTTACAATTAAACGAGCTAAAACTCACCATAAAAAGGTCAGTAAAGCTGAGAGGAGCTGCAGATTTGCACGATAATTCTGCTTATCGACCCCTTTCACACGGTTTTCAAATTGTCATTTAATCCATTGTCATTACATGGATTATAGCCGTTTCAAGGAACACACCCAGGGAAAAACACTGACCTGTGCATTAAGCTTAAATATGTGGTTCCCAACTAAATTCGATAGATAGATAGTTCGATAGATCGATAGTTCGATAGATCGATAGATCGATAGATAGATCAGAATCAGAATCAGAAATACTTTATTAATCCCAGAAGGGAAATTGCTTTTTGATACAGTTACAATGCTCAATAAAGTTATTGAAAAAAGAATAATAAACAGTAGAAAATAGA